>ML807384.1:275428-299283 GCA_009831015.1 Picea engelmannii
ACTTGAGAATATTGAATATCTATAGGTTTCTGAGGTTTACAAATGATATCTAATCTGAAATTCTGAGGAAAGTGAAGAAAAGAAGGTCGAAATGCAAGGAAGGATAAATTCTTTTGATGGTGCTTTCTAAGGTATGTTATTTTCAAGTCATCTCACCATTTTCGCTATAATTTTTTTTCTATAATGATTTATATCCTAAAATTTCTATGAAAGTGAGAAAACATATCCAATTATCTGTGGTTAAAAATTCATCTTGTGGGTCGTTGTATTTTTGGAGTTATACTCTCTGGAAAATAGGGTTTGTGGCCATTCCTGAAACTAGTCAAAATCAGGTGTTTCGGGTAAAAACATCATAACTTCTTCATAACAGATCCAAATTTAGTGAGACAAAATTTTTTGGTTAGGTTACAGTCTGTAGTAGTGTGTGCAACAGTTTCATATCATTTTATCAAATATTTTGTGTGGGGAACTCTCTACAAGGTCGCTCTCTAGAATAAGCCAGAATTCAGCAAGGTATGTCATTTTTGCTATAACTCCTTTTCTGAGAGGTTACAACTAGTGCCACTTGGAGGAATTGTATAAAACACACTGAAGAACATTGTATATCAGTTTCATATATTTATACATTATAGGTTGAAAGTTATGATTACTTCAAGTTAGGGTTGTTGACTAATCCAAAACTAGGCATGTGAGACTAAAAACAAGTTTGTTGAAAATGCTAGTCTTTTGTTTTTAAAAGTTAAGGAAGGTTTGAAGCAATGTGATCATATACACCAGGTCTATTACAGAGCTACAAGTCAGATTTGGATGATGAAATTGATGATGGTTTTTTGTTGAGGTTGGTGCATGGTTGATGCACTTGTTTAAGGTACAGGTTGATTACAGGTTGGTGCATGTTTGATGCACTTGCTTATGGTACAGGTTGATTACAGGTTGATTATAGGTTGGTGCATGGTTGATGCACTTATTTATGGTATAGGTTGATTTTAGGTTGATGCATGGTTCAAACTTATTGGTACAGGTTTACAACAATATATCTCACAGTGATAGTGTGACAGTGGTTCCATCATTCTACTTGAACTTCAGGGTGGCAGGACGGGGCAAGGATAGGTGGTTGTAGCCACCTTCCAGTTGTAGACGGAGGACACTGGGGGTTTTAGCCTCCTTCTGGTTGTAGCCAAATATTTG
This sequence comes from Picea engelmannii, assembly GCA_009831015.1. Taxonomy (NCBI): domain Eukaryota; kingdom Viridiplantae; phylum Streptophyta; class Pinopsida; order Pinales; family Pinaceae; genus Picea; species Picea engelmannii. The sequence continues at coordinate 276,617 of ML807384.1, forward strand.
GTGAGTTGGACCTTCCCTCAGGTTGTAGCCTAAGAAACTAGGAGGTTGGAACCTCCTTCCAGTTGCAGCTAGAAAACAAAGGAAGTTGGTGCTTCCAATGAATGTAATTCTTCAAGACATATAAGAAAAAGCATTCTGTGGTTTTCTCCTGATTTGGGTTTCCACGTAAAACACTGGTGTACTGTGCATGTGTGTGATTGTTTATTTATTACTGCTCATTATTGGATAATAATTCTACATTGATATAACATTTGAAGAAAAAGGATTATAATTACGTTATTACTGATTCACCCCCCCTCTCAGTAATCCAACACTAAATTTGTTCGAGGATTAGCTAAGCCATCCCGACACAGAAGTATAATTCCCAAGGGACGCAATCATGAAGAATGAAGAAGAATTAAAGCGTGAGGAGTAGCCAGAAAATGTTGAATTTTTGTTAGAATCAGGATATCACAGAAGAGAAACAATACTATTAGGGGAGATAGCTTAACATCAACTCAGTAATAAGGTTGAAAAACTTAAACCTACAGTGGAGTGGCAAACTAATGCCATAGGAAATGAAAATAGCATGGCAGATCAGGATGATCTGCCAATTGATCTATGTGATGAAGAGGATTTGTAGCCGAGCAAACTGGAAAATAAGAGCCATCTAGTGGAGCAATTGGAAAAAGTAATGAAGAGATAAGGAGGTTGATGTTGAAATCGACGTAGAAGATAGCCAATAGTAGAGAGAAGTTGACTAGAGGAGAACCTGCAGTAGCAGCAGGATAGTAGTAGTAAAAACAACATGGCAGAGGAGTAGATGGAAAACTCCACATCAATGTTTGGGACCCTAGAGGATCTCAATAGTAGTATAAGGGGAGACATGAGCAGGAGCTCATGATTTTGTCAGTGTGGGAGTATGATGTAGGAGGATCGTTCCACCTCAGCAACGTGCCAACATGTCAGCAGGACAGTGCATCCATGCACTTGGAGGGAATGAATTACAAGGGAGGAGAGGCTTCGACCCTCTCATTTTGAACCTGAATTAAATTTTTTAATGCCAATTCAATGTAATTTAATTTTTAAAGGCTCAAGGAAATCCAAGCTATTGTCTTTGTACAGGATGAGTTATTGTAACATGAAGATTTTCCTTTAATGGCTAACAATTAGGTGGATCTAGATCTGATTCAGACTAGATGGTGATTTATTGTAAATTAACGTGAGTAGGTAGTTGGAGGAAAGGCTCAAGTAGCCCCTCTTTTGTAAATATCTTTGTATCAAATTTCATTAGGGACTTAGTTAGATAGAGTAAGTTAGTGGAAGAGTTGTAGAGAAGAGAGGAGAGGAGAAAGATGAAAGACTTTGTTGCATTCTAAGCTTTGTAACCATTGTAAATACATTCAGATATTAATGAAAAGAGCAGTTTTTCCTACATGAGAGGTTTCTATGTATTTATCTGTGTGATGAATATTCACTTTCTGAATTTGTTTGGTGTGTTTTCAAATGTATGTTGTGGATGTATGAAAATATGTTTCATTTGCAGGATTATATAGACTTCTCTATTTGTTTGTGAGTTTGTTGAATATTTTAGGCTCTTATATTTGTGCAAGGAGTGAACTTGAACTTTATTTTGAGTTCAAAGAAGAGCATGCTAGGTAGGAACACCAGAACCATTCTCAAATTCAGGAGGAAAAACCTATGCAAGGAGTGCCCAGTTCATATTTAATGAACACTCTGATAGCTCTGCAAGGAGTTCATTGAGCAAGTTCCAAGACAACACAAGAATTCCTTTGAAGGAGAAAAAGGTTGAGACCCTTTAGGAGTTACAGCTACATACAAGCTCAGGAGAGATAGTTCTAGTGTGCATAGTGCCACGCAAAGAGTGTGTAGGTAGAGTCATTTTCAGACTCATTTGTTCATTAGAAACAATTTGAGTCGTTCAAGAACTGGAGCAAAAAGCACACAATCGCTCAGAGAAGGGGGAAGTTGAAGAAGTTTTGTGCAAGGTGTGCATTGGGCCAACACTGAGATAAGTGTTGAGGATTTGATTCGGTAAAGTGCAAGGAGTGTGTGAAAGGTCCTCACAGACCTTTAGACCCCGCGGACCTCACAGAGCTTGAAGATGGTGGGTGACACACAAAGAAAACATGGAAGACTAACAACAATGTAGAAGAATAATCCAGATAAGAGAATAATCCAGATAATATTGAATACTGAGGAGGGAAATAATACATAAAAGTATATCAGGGAAGGAAACCCAATATACCATGTTGTGTAGTGTGAAAAAGTGTGGAAATCAATCTGAAGGAAAGAGTGGACACACAGGTTCATACATACCCTGGATACCATTCCAAAGAACTGGTACTTAGAACTGGAGATGTGAATAAATAGAGAAGAATGGGAGTACATAACTCAACTATTCCAGGTAACATTTACCTTTCAGAATGAGTCGCCTCCAATAAGTGCAGTGCTATAGGTGATTAAACATAAAATATTTGTCGAAGAAGAAGCAATGGAACTAATATTTGTATGCAACACACACGACGCCTCCATGACTGTTCACAAATTATTCGAATGTTACAATGTTATGCATGAGGATAAGGATGATGAATATCCTCACAACATCTAAGTCTGGTAAATAGAGGGAGAACAAATAGTAGAGGGCCCATATATGGAATCTACAACATACATGTATCCAGTCAAGACACACAAACTTAATATTGGAATAGAGGAAAATCCTAAGTTTGCACAAAGAGAATATTACTGGGATGAGGAAATCGTAGAAAATATATCTGATCTACTATGAAAATATCAAGACTTATTTCCCATTACATTCTCATAGATGAAAGGGATAATGAGGGAGCTAGGGGAGATGAGGATCCCATTAAAACCCAACGTTAAACCAATAAAACAAAGACCCTATAGACTGAATCCAAGATATAAAGAAAAATTCGAGGAAATAGATCGCATGCTAAAAGTAGGAGTTATCAAACCGATTGATTAATCAAAATGTATAAGTCCAGTAGTAGTCCAGGACAAGAAAAATAGGGTGTGTAAGAATTTATGTCGACTTGAGGAAACTGAAAGATGTATGCCTTCACTATCCATTCCCAACACAATTTACAGATGAAGTACTTGAAAATTTAGGATGACAATAGACCTAATCATTCACCTATGGTTCCTCAAGATACCATTAGATAATAATTTTGTAGGAGGACATACATAATACTACATTCACAATGGAATGGGGAAGTCTTCAATACACAGTGATGTCGTTTGGGTTAAAGAACGCACCTACAATATTCTCAAGAGTAGTGCTTTCCTTATTTACACAATTTATCCAGAAGTTTCTTGAAGTATACTTGGATGAATGGAAAGTATTTAGCTTGCTAATATATCACATTGAATTTCTCAGTTTGACATTGTATAAGTGTAGGAAACATCAAATATCCTTGAATCTAAATAAGTGTTTTTTTTGTGCAACGTTCGGAATATTATTCGGAGACATGGTATGAAAACAAGGATTAATAGTTGATCCCACAAATATTGAAGTTATTCTAGATTTCTAGCCACCCACATCAGTTTAACAGTTTCACACGAGATTGGGATACACAGGGTGCCATAGGAAATTCATCAAAGGATACACACAGATTATGGCACCAATGGAAACACTACTGAAAAAAGAGGTGAATTTTCAATGGAATGATGACTATCAGAAAGGACTGGACACAATGAAACAAAATTTAGTAATTGCATCGATATTAATTTTACTATACTAGAACAAGGACTTTTAGGTACATGTGTATGCATCATCAATCAAACTAGGAGTGATCTTGTCACATCCAGGTGATAGAGAGATAGATAATGAAATTTATTTTTCAAGTAGGAAAATATCAACAAGAGAGAAAAATTATACCACAACAGAACATGAGGGATTGGCTATGGTCTATGCACTCCAAAAATTTAAACACTACTTGTTAGGCTAACACTTTAAGATGTACATCAACCATTCTACATTGCGATATTTGGTCGACAAGCTAGTGTTGGGGGGAAAAATTTGTAGATGGATTCTATTATTCTAGGAATATGACTTTGAAGTAGTTGTAAAACTAGGTAAACTTAATGCATGACCAAATCACTTGTCTCACATACTATTGTGAGAAGAGGAAGGAAACCTAGATGATAGTTTTCTAGATGCACATTTGTTTTCTGTTAATATGGTAGATGATAATTGTATAGACATTGTACATTTCTCAAGTATAGGAATGGCCGCCTCAGACATGAGGGTCACACAGAAAAAGTATATGGTACTAAAGGATCCAGACTATCAACTATTTGTAGGAATCTTATGCAAACTGGGAACAAATGGAATACTACGACGTTGTGTAGTAAAAAATGAAAGACCAACTATATTGGCAGAAGCGCACAACGGAATAGATGGAGGAAACTATGTAGGTAAATATACTGTACAAAAAATATTATGCACGGGATTATGGTGGCTTATACTCCACAAGGATGCAAAGCAATATTGTCAGACCTACGATTTTTTCCAAAGGGTCGGAAAATCCTCCAGAAGGGACGAGATGTTATTGCAACCCCAAGTAACATTACATGATTTTGATAGGTGGGCCACATAATTCATTGGACCAATCAACCCACCAAAACGACGAGCTGGGGATAGGTACATCATTACAACAACAAAATATCGAAATCGATGGGAAGAAGTTGTGCTATTTAAGGATTGCAGTGCAGAAACTGCTGCACACGTTTTGTTTAAGAACATAGTAACACGATTTGGGTATCCAAAACCATCTATGAGTGATCAAGGTAAACACTTCATCAATCATACCATAGAAAATTTGACCGAAGAATTCCTAATTTACCATCAGAAGAGAACACCATTCACCATTAGAAGAGAATGCCATACCACTAACAAAAGTATGCAACGTGGGGAGAGATCACTGGGACTTAACATTATATGTTGTATTATGGGAATACAGGACAACCAACAAGAAGTTGGCAGGGTGAACACCCTTCAAGTTGGTATACAGACAGGAGGAAATCATGCCGATGGAATTCAATGTACCGAGCCTACGCGTCACAGCTATAACATATCTTTCAGATTTGGGCACAATATAGGAATGCCTATAAAAATTGGTACAACTTGAGGAGGATCGATTTGTCATAGGATTTCACCAACAGGTTCAAAAAGGAAGGGGAAAATACTAGTACGACAGACATATTAAGTCGGAAAAGTTCCAAGTACGGGACTTGGTACTCGTATATGACAACAAGTTTATGGAATACCCAAGAAAGTTTTGTATGCACTGATTAGGACCATATGTGATCCAGGAGGTAACAAAGGAAGGTGCTACGTAGTTGGAGACCCTTCATGTAGAAGCACTAAAAGGAAGGGTGAACAACAGTCGGATAAAACTCTACCAAAAGGGCCAACAACCTACGTAATAGAAAGGACCACGAAAAAAAATGTGTGCGTAAAGAATGGAAAAGGAAGTCGTGTAGATAAGGGCCATTGTGCCACTCAAGGAGACTATATGAAAAAGAGGAAATGTATGCAGTAGTAATTACACTCTCCCACATGATGAAACCACTATAAGTATGAAAAGGATGAAAAAGAAAAGTTTGAGCAAATAAGGACATGTGATAAAACAACATCAGGTAGATATTGCAACCAACGAGTTGGAGAAAGAAACCACTGATAAGTTCGAATTATAGAAGAAATATACCACTTCTCTACAGAAAAGTGCGTAGTATAATAGCAGGTGGAACTCGCAGAAAAGGAGAAGAGAAAAGTAGAGGGATGAGCCAAGAAAGCCATAACATAAAATGATGAAGCGGAAGAAAAGGCCAAGAAATCCTTAAGAGAAAAAGATGAGGCAGAATTAAAGGTTGTCGAAGCCTTGAAAGAGAAGGAGGAATCCGAATAGATGGCACATAAAGTACATTCAACAATCCAACAACTCTACAAGGAGGTTCGAGAATTACCAATGATGGTAGAGGCCATGGTAGAGGAAAAGGTTGTAAATATTAGTGCGTCCATCAAAGGAATCAGTACGAATATCACGTAGATTGAAATGTGATCAACACCAGGGATGCCATTGGAAGAAAGAGAAAAAAGGGAAAGAACTGTACAGACAACAATAGAAAAGATCAAAATCTTGGAACAAGAATGCATCAAGATGTGCGATGCAGGCACATGCATTTCGAGAGAACTTACCACCAATCGAAAACTACAATATTTGGAAAATAGGATAAGGATTCAACAAGAAGAAGTGTAGTAATCCATTGAATGCATGAACAAGTTGTCCCCAACATAAATATTTTCAGTGAAACTAGCTAATAGGAAATTGTACAATGCATTGGAACAAATGAAAGAAGAACAGAGGAAGGCCATACAAAAGGTGCAACCACTAGAATGTGAAGCCATCAAGGTGATACAATAGTTAGCTACTTCAAAACTCACTATGACATTAGAAATGAAAGATACCAAAGCCAATATTACCATCGTAATTACACATATGATGGAGGAGATTGTGAAGAAGGAAGAAGAAATTGCAGCAGCAGTACAAACCGTGAAGGACAATCTCCAGAAATTAATTGAGGCATGGAGGAACGCGACACAACAACCGTAAGTGGCTTGGGACAAGCCACAAGTGAGAATTGGGGGATTGTTGAGCATGAATTTTTGGATATAGAATAGAGAGAAGAGACGATGTACATGAACAAGGCACAAGATCAAGAAGGTCAAGAAATAAGAGAGAGGAAAGAGAAGAAGATGGAGGACAAGAAAGAACTAGAACAAAATTTGGGAAAACAATTCGAGCATGAGATGCATATTGCTCATAATGTGTTGTCTCCAACTGATATTGAGTGGGAGGCAACTCATTATGAGCTAGAAAAATAACCTGAGAAAAAATTGTTGGCAGCCAACAATTCTATCAAATTTTATCATAATTAAAAGTCATCACAAAGGGATAATTTTTTTTTATGTAGCTTCCTCCTCCTTATATTACAAATGTTTTTGTCTTTTGGTTTTGAGGAGATTCATTGGGATATCTTATTATAAGAGTGTTTCGTATTTAAATCTCTCATCTGGTTTTTTTAATTTCATGACTGCAAGCATGAAATTAAAACAAAAGTTTGGCTTGGGTAATCATTTTGCAGTTTGTGGTTTCTTTGTTTCTTTTGCTAAAGAGATTACACGTCAAGGGAACCTATATGTTCATAAGTCTTAAATTTTGTAAGCTTATTGATTGATCCATTACCATTATACTTGATTGATTCACTATGGGAAATATGACTTGATGATATCTATGGTTGATTATATGATTTTGATATTTGATATGCCTAATTACGCAGAACCTTGAATTAAAATTTAAAATATGTTTCTTGATATTACCAGTCATATCACAATCCTATCACCCTAGTACACGACTGAAGTACTTACAGTTCTACTTCATCATATTGTTCTACATAATTAAGACTCTCATTCATTATTAGAATAGGTAGCTGATAATGGTTTGGTTTTAATGTTCATTGTGTATAGTGGTTCACAATCCTATGCGTCCTCTGGTTTTTTATCACTCAAAGATCAAATTACCAAGCATGATAGCGTCCCAAGTCCATATTTATCGATCAAGCTCTAATTTTACAGACCTCTCTCTATTTCTTGTGTATTGGAAAAAAAAACCTCCCTCTCATTTCCTTTACTGTGTCTGTTTAGCACCCATGGCTCCCGTGGCTCGAATTGAACCTAATGTCTCGCAAGCCCTCCTCGCCCATGATGATGCCATAAGAGATTTACAGGCACATGGCTGGGACATTTTCATCTGAAATTTTCATGGTTATAACCTGGCAGTTGCACAGGAATTCGCTCAATCGTTTGATGGTTCTAGAGAAAGAATTGGGGATCTGCAACTCGAAGTACCCAAGGATTCTATAGAACAATATACAGGACTGTCATAGGATGGAGAAAGATGGTTCAAAAATGAAAACTTAGAAGGTGTGACTTGGAGTTTTTTCATGGTCTCTAAGAAATCGACATGATTCCCTAAAGGTACATCGATTACTCTCTTAAAACCCTGATGGCACAGTCTGCTTCTAATTCTTAAACAATTCATAACTTTTGAGGATAGGTATGGCTTAATGTTTTTGTATCACATCCGCCTATTGATGATTTTCCTAGGGTTCAAGCTAAATATGTATTTCTATCTGTTGTTGAGCCTGCATAAAATGTCTAAGCATTATCAAAAACAGAGTTTAAACCCCTTTTCTAGCCTTTTAACCATGACCTTATTTGAATTTTGTTGTTATCGCATCTAGCTTAGATTGGGGATACTTGGGAAGATTTCCTGTAGAAACAATTTCACCCTACTCGAGAACACAGTAGAATCGCCTCTCCTTTCAAATACGAACCCCAATCCCTGTAACCCTACCATCAGAAATAAAAGTGTTGACCCACATGAAGACCATGCATCCACTAAACCAAACTCTGTTGCTATGAAAAACCCTTTGGGAGAAAAGCCACGATATAATTTTGTGCCCAGAAAATCATTAGAGGAGGTAATAGATTTATTGAAGGAGAGGGTTTCTCCTTCTCAAACTATTGATCTGACTCGGGGTTTTATTAATAAATCAATTGTTAGGAAAAATCACAAAAAGAAGAAACAGGGTAACTCGGATTTGAGTTTTGTAAATAAGAGACGAGGCAGGTTATTATTGAGGAGTCTGAGAAATCGACAACAAGATCATGTGAGATTGATCTTAGTGATCGAGGTCAATGATCACTTGACCGATGATGAGATCAATGAATTTATTGCTCGAGAAGATGTGGATAACCAGTGTCTCAGAAATGAAACCGACTGTGAATCTATACAATACGGTTTTGTTTCTGAACTACCTTCGTTCCTAAAAAATCAAGAAGGCTTCGCTGGTATAAGCCACGATTTGAAGCAAGCTACAGAAAAAACCAAAGCACCCATTATAGAGTACATGCAACCTCTTCCTGCCATAACACATGTACACTGTGATAATTGTCTTGACTGGGTTGAACGTTACTACAGAGATATACCATACCTCTAGGCACAGTTAAAACATATGGCTGCTCAAAACTCCTTGCTTGAAAGGGAAAATCAAGAATTAAAGGCATGCGTTCAATCCAATGCAGATCGGGCAAGTAAAAGGTTCAAATGCATTGGTAATGTGATTATCAAGAACGCAACAAATTTCAATGCTATCATTAACTCAGAATTATCATATCCTTCATTGTCTAATCTCTAAACGGTAAAGAATCGTTTTGATTCTCTTTGATTTGATTCTGTTGAAAAAATTAGACAGTTAGATTTAGTTAGATTTTGTTGTTAAATTAAGACTAGCTACATAATCTCACGATTATGTAGCCGGTCTATTTCAAAATATTAGTTTGTATTGTTGTCTAAATTCCATTTCGTTTTATCATTTTCAGGAAAATAAGAGTTATGATGCTATTCACAAGGAGAAGTAATCATGGATCATGCACTGCATAGTTTAGTAATTTTTCTTTTTGTTTGATAAAACTATGTCATTTATGTAACTAATTTTGGTAAATGAACTCCTACATGAGTGTTTCTTTTTTATCCTATTTTTGTAAAGCAATCTAATTTTCTGGGATTACTCTCTATCTTGCATTGTAAGAGGTTGTTAATCCAATACAAGTTTAAATAGTGATTGTAGTTTAGTGTTACGGACAACTTTTTACTGGACTATAGTATGGACATGTGATTTTGGGAATTGATATGAGAAAGAAATTCACCATTTTCTTTAGACCCATGTAATGCTTATTCCATTGTGTTCTCCTATTACTTTTGTATTATGAGATACTATTATGGTTGATTTAGCTTTAACCTTGTCATCATATGGTGTTTCATATTGTTAAATATTTAGATGTTGTCCATAATTTGTCGTTCCATTTTGTATGTGTGATCAATCGATTATTTAATTATTATTGAGTTTATTTCAGATGTTAAATGATTGACAATATCAATACTCAGAATTGAGTTTTCCTTCGTTCTCAGATATTGATTATCTTAAGATCACAAGATTATTTTCATTAGTTATCTTCCTGATGTTATTAATTTAATCCAAATAGAAAACACTTCTTTGAATTTATTCTGGAAGTACTAGTATTGTTTTGTTATAGGTTTCCCTTAAAAACAAGACATGTAGTAACTCAAACAACACAGAAAGATAAGCTCAGTTTCTTTGATCAACTACAGGTTAGTCTCTATGTTATTTAATTAAATTATTGATTAATGAAAATATGATTGCATTAATTATCTTTGATTGTTTATGTGTCATTGTTTCAATTGTATTTGCTTAGTATTTATTAGTTTAAAATCTTTAAACACAAAAAAAACCAAAAAGATTTTTGTTCTTTCTTTATCTTAGTTAGAAACACTATTATGAACATTCATTTTGAAAGATTTCAAGTAAACCTTGCAAACTATATATAGATTGTTTATAATCATTTGTATATATTCATATTTCTATTTGAATACTTGTAATTAGTGTATAAATTGGTAGAATCGTAGCTTTAGATTAATTATTTTATTTTATTATTTTTTGGACCTTAGTTGGCTAACAAAGCCATTAAACTCGTTGAGTCAGTTCATTCCAAATGGCTTGGATTAATTAGAAAACCCTGGTCTGGATCTGACCTTCCACGTGATGGTGTGTCACTTACACCCATCAACAAAAATATATAGAATATGTAAAACTGTGAAGACGAAGGACAGGTTGATCCACGAAGCAAGAAGAGATCATCATAGTTTTTTTGTCTTTGAGTTGGTTTTTCTGGTTATGGAGCTTCACAAGGTTTGGAGAGATAGAGAGATTCAAGAAGTAGAGTAGTGTAAAGAAACCACAATTAGGAAGAATACTATATGTAGAACCTCCATTGTATCTTGAAGCACAATTAAGATACTTTAATACAATAAAGAAGCAAATCTTTTGTGGACGTAGCCCAGAGGGGTTTGAACCATGGTAACTTTGTGTATAATTGTACTACTAGATGATTATGCGTGTCTATACGGTGTGAGTTATTATCTTTAATATGGATGAATACTTATCTTTGTTGATATTGTTGATAGTCTAATGCACAGTTGTCGCAATTGTACGCTTAAAGATTTTATATGCCTATATAATGAAGTAATGATGTTATATTATCTAGGATCTAGTGTGTGAGAGGGTCCTGTAGGTATGAAAAAACATGTTTCCCTTCTTTCCCTTACGGCTGCAGAATCTTGGTTCTTACAACCCCCATAAAGATACCTTCGGATAGACTTTACCTTCTTCCAGCTGACGCCAAAAGGGTCGGTGTCTGTAGGGATTTTTTAGACTAAGTGACTTTAATCTAGGGTCTTGAACCTACCTGCGTGTTCCAACACAATACAAAAGACGTGGATGACATATTTTGTAGTCTATCAGAATCTGAGTTTGTTAAGGTGATGCATTTTAAATTGGAAAGGGAAATTTGGAACAAGATTCAAAATATGTATGAAGGAAATGACAAGGTTAGAATGGGAAATATCCAAACTCATAGAAGACAGTTTGAGATTATAAAAATGAAAGACGAAGAAAATGTTGTATCCTATATCCTATGTGAGGATGAAATTTTCAACCTCATCAAAGGATTTGGTAAAATAGTTGAAGAATCGATGATTGTACAAAATATGTTAAGGTCGCTCCCCTTAATATTTGATGCCAAAGTTTCTGCTATTGAAGAAATGAAGGATCTTAAAAAAATTAAAATGGATGAATTGCATGGGATTTTCACTGCATATGAAATGAGTACTAAAAATGAAAATCCATCAAATAAATAAGTAGCTTCAAAATCCTGAAAGAAGACGAGGAACAAAGAACACAAATCAAATGATTGTTCTAGCTATGAATTAGACATAGAGGAAGCATATTTTGTGAGGAAGCTCAAAAAGGAATCTAGATAATACAAAGTTAATCTTCATTTTAAATGCTTTAATTGTGGGAAAATAGGACATTTTTCTACTAAGTGTCCATTTCAAATATTAAAATTAGTGATGATGAATAATACCATAACGTAAAGAAAGGGAGAAAACATGATCAACACAAAAAGAACTATAAACAAGACAAGCATGAAAAGAAGAAGAATCCTTATAAGCGTAAGAATAATCTCTACTCAAAATGGGTTAGTGACTCATCTGAAGAAAGTGATGAAAGTAGTTTTGATAATGATAGAGAAGAAACTCTCTTTATGGAAAATGAAACAAATATTGATGAATACAAAGGGATAGAAATTATGGACTCAATGTTGGAACATGTGGTCCCCTTGTAACCTCACCTTGTCGGATGTTTGTGAGATGTTTGAGTCAACCATTTCTTTGGGACGAATATTGACTAAACCCTCGATTGACCATGTCCACTTATGGATTCCCTATCCAAGTTTTATGGAAATGTCCAACCATCTTCAGCCAGTTTTGTTTATTTTTGTCCATGACCAAATGTATTTATAGACGATCATTGCGATCAGTAAATTATCGGATTATTTATCATCTCAAATTGTCAGATAATCTCTGGGAGATCTTCTCTTGCCCCTTGAGAAACTTGTGCTTTAGTTCTATGGTGTATTTCGACACCACCATTGTCTCTCATATATGTTTTCCTTTGAGTTCAATCCTTGTCCCAACATGGTATCAAAGGTGTTGGTTTCTTGATCTCGAGATCCCAGAAAAAATCAAATGTAGACAAGACAATGTTGAATCCATTTTATGAATTCGTTCATTTCGAGTAAAGAACTGCTAATGGATTTATGTATGTTACTAATTATTTACAGATAAATATTGATGGAGTTCTATTGTGATTTATATGTTGAATATGGCCATGGCTTATTCTCCTAGTCGTTAAAACTTCTTCTCATTGACCTTTCCCAACTACATTTTGTCTAGACGTCAATGGGGTTTACTCGATGGAAGATTACATCGAATTGGTTCTTCTGCGTGTGTCATTTTGTTGGACACGCATCGACCTGACTTATTTTTGAACTAAATTCCACCCAAAATTTTCTACTTGACTTAATGGTCGAAACCATTGACTTGTTGCTTGCACGTCGTAATAGAAACTAGATCTGATCTGTCTCCTTTTGTTGTCGAAGGATTCAACTTTGTTGGCAGCTCAACTGGATTTAGCTCAGCAACTCGACTCGATTGAGATTGTCGATAGATGAATCTATTGATGGATTGAACCCAACTTGGAATTTTTCAAGACCCTCGACTAGTGGAAGTTTTGACAAAATCAAATATTCATTGTTTGTGGTGTGTGGGTAGATTCCCTAGACCACAACTTCACTCGACTTGTTCTACTTCATAGAGACTTCATCGATTGAAGGATATCGGACTAGATATGGGACTTGTACCAACTTATTGGATTCCCATTTCTCCTCATCGTTCAATGACTGGAAGCATGGTGCGACTAGTGCAATTGAACAATTGTTTTATGCGTAGTTCTTGCATGTTTTTTTGGTTGTGGACTAGATTCTCCATCGACCAATGCATGCTATGAATTGGTGACTACCTTTCCTATATGGCCATGAATAGAACCGACTTGGTGTGAGACGACTAACCTTTTCCTTTTTTGTGTGTGGTTTTTACATCAAACCATTCTCTCTGCCCCATATCAACATGGCCATCTTGGATGAAGATGAATCTCTCATGCTTCAGAAATTGCAGGAGATTTGTGAAAAGAAGCGACTTCGTGCAAAAGTATTTTTTTTTTCCAGAATAAGAATCAATGCCTAAGAAATGATTTGGAGATAGCCCACACCCAACTAGAATATGTGGTTTACCTATTTCAAACTAAACTTTTACAATGGTTTGATGAAAAGTCTAGGAAGATTCTTGATCTGGAACAGACCATGGGGACCATTTTCCAAGATCTAGTTGATGATTTTGGCAACAAAATGATCTTTTTGATGATCTTATGAAGGAGGTGAAAGTCTTCTCTTGTGAAAATACTTCCTTGAAGACAAAAAATGATGGAATAAAAAATAAATTGAAATATGCAAAAGAAGTGTTCCATATTGTTGTGATTGAGCACTCCTGAAGGGTTAATTCCATGGGGAACATTGTCACTATCTTTTTTCAGACTCTTGTCTATGAATTTGAAGAAAAGTATGACCTTATTGAATAATTGGAAGAAGAAGTGAAATATCTTCCTCGTACAACATTGAAAACAAATATCATCCAACTGATAGAGGAAAATACCCAACTAAATCGTGAGGTTTCTCAATTGTAGGCCTCCATTGATGATCTTGGTGGAGAATTTTCTCCACTTCTGAAAGATAACAATCAAATTTTTGATGAGTATTAGACATTGAAGAAATATTACAATGCCTCTTCATAGCTTGTAGAATATTGAGACAATAGTTTGTGAGAATATTGTTGATGTTGTTGAGATGCCAATCTCTCACATTTATTCTCCTCCCCCTACTTATATTTGTAAGAAGCTTGTTATCAATTTATGCTTTAAAACTTATAATTGTGTTGTTTCACCCAACTTTGAAAAACACATTACACATATAGGATCTCGATTTCTTAGTAAGATGGGATATATGGGATATACCAAAGGAGGACTTGAGAAGAATGGATGGGGTATTGTTTCTCATATTATTTGTGAGATGATACCACCAATAATAGGTCTTGGATATGATGATGTTGTTTCCTCCTTTCCTACACCTTCCCTTACTGCAAACATGGAAGTTTTTTTTTTTACAGGTGGAGTTCAGATTGATTTGTTGGCAGAGCAATCTACTGAATAAATTGTTGAAGTGTTTGTTCCTAACATGCCAGACTCTCAACCTATTGTTGCTGATATATCGACTTGTTGTTGAAGTGTTTGTTCCTAACATGCCAGACTCTCAACCTATTGTTGTTGATATATTGACTTGTTCTACTCCTGAGAGTACACCTGAGGGGCCGTATATCTTGATCATATTGCACAACCCTATGTGACTTATCGTCATCCTCACCATTGTAGACATGGAAACCATGATTTTAGATATTGCAGAAGAGACATGAAAGACAAAACTGTGGACCCATACCAACTACCATGATAGACTATGGTTGGATTGATTAGTGGTCATGGGAACATTTGAACCAATGTTTCAAGAGTTCCTACCATTATGTTTCATCGGTTGTATGGATATACAATGATCCTCTTCATTGTTGATGTTTTTTTGTGTTTGTTCGCAGGGTTTGACCTGACTTGATGCTCAACTAGATTTCGACTAGGATATGGGTCAATTGGGATTTGACCCAAATCGACAGACAATTGGAGTTTTTTCGACTATGTGTTTGTTGACTTCATTTTGACTTGCTATTTTTTGTCGACTGGTGTGTTGATGAAGATTTTGTGTTGATCGTTTAACCCCTTAATTGTTTTTAAGGGGGGGAGTAATTGAATTTTCTAATGTGTAAACCCAACTAATGACATGTGTGTTGACTTGACTGCTTATTGTCGACTCAACCTGGATTGTTGAGACTAATCGAACCATGTTCAACTATTTTTTTTATAACTATATTTTTTTTGTATTGTACCTATTATAGTGACCCTTGGATTGACAGAGATTGATTGGTGCTTTCTTGTCTAGTCGACCCATTGACTGTATGGTGTTTTCTTATGGTCTATTCGATTGGTCGTCTGGGATAGTGTTTTGACAACATATTTTTCAACCAGTTTGCAATGAATGACTTATATTTGGATTTGATCCATTTTTATGGTGATCAAACTTTCTCAGGAGTGTTTTTGTACCATATTGTAATCAACTTTTGTAGTGAGAAAAAATTCAAGAGGGAATATTGCGGTATTTGTTTTCCTCGAAGTTGAGTTGACGGGGGGTGTTGGAACATATAGTTCCCTTCTAACCTCACCTTCTCAGATGTTTTTCGAACATTTGTGTTGACTATGTCTTTGGGTTGATTGTCGAATAAGCCCTCGATTGACCATGTCCACTTATGGATTCTCGATCCATGTTTTATGGATAGGTGAAACCACCATCACCCGAGTTTGTTGAGTTTGGTACATGACCAAACCTATTTATAGACGATCATTTTGATCGGTCTATTATTATATTATTGATCATATCATATTGTCAAATCATATCAAGAGATATTCTTTCACTCCTTGAGAGACTTGCTCTTCAGTGTTATGGTGTCTTTCGACACCACTGTTGTCTCTCAGATCCATTGTTGTCTGCATTATATCCCTATCCCAACACTCAAAAGAAGAGGAAAATGTTGAAACACATGGGGAAGTGGATCTTGAAGAAGAAATCACGTGATCCTTAAGTGAAATAAATAATCTTAGGAAAATGATTTTGAAACAAAAGGAGAAGCAACAAAAATATAAAGAAGAGGATTGTGATTTGAAAGACAAAATGTCACAAGACCTTGAATAAACAAAAAATGCTATCATGAACATAATGGTTTAATTAGAAGAGACAAGAAGGAAGAAATAAGCGGTGAGAATACAACTAATGTAAATGGAAGAAAATTGTGAGAAGATGGAAGTTGAAATTGTTTCCTTAAGAAAGGGATTTGAGAAGTCAATTGCTCAGTTGAATAAAATATTGAAGTTTGGAAATAAAACTGAAATATTATGTGATATCATAAAATTCCAGAGGCCACCACTCTTTAAAACTTTTATTATCTATGATAAGTGCAAGAATGATTTTACGGATGGAAATTTATTTTAAAATGTAGAAACCTTGGCGAATCTTACTAATCCTTCATATGCCAATTATAAATGGTTGGCAATATTTTTGTAAAAATATTCAAATCTCTAGGATTTTATATATTTGTTATAAAAGTTTGGCGATTTTTAAGGAAAAATAATTTTGTCCAATAGAATTTGGGAAAATTATTTTTAAAATAGCGAATCTCCTTTTTGGAAAAACCATGGAAAATTATACCATGAGCGAAATTTAGCCCCTAAAATCATACTTGGATAAGTGTTAGATGACCACCAATGAAGATTCAAAAGCTACAGAGTCACCGAAGAATGTAAATGAAGGAAAATATAAAATCTATGTTGATGTACTCAAAATATATAGGAAGAGATAAAATGATGTTCCACAAACAATTGACATCCTTCCAAATATAAAAATGAAATATTCAAAACGCCTTTTCTACCAAGGTGGTCTCACACAACTCGCTTTGAAAAAAAAACTATAGGTATTGGGTCCCGACTACTAGGTAATATGGGCTATACCGGAGGAGGACTTGGAAAGAATGGATAGGGTATTGTTTATCTTATTACCCCTTATATGAATTCACCAAGAAAAGATATTGAATATGATGCTACTATACCCTCCCTACTTACACCGAACCTTGATATAACTAGGGAATTTTTTTTTTGCAGCTAGAGTTCAAATTGGTTTTCCATAAGAGAAACATATTGTTGATTGTGCTAAATAGATTTATGAGTTGAATGTTCCTCCCATGTGGGGTTTGAGCATGTTATTATAGATAACATTATTACTGATATGTCAAGTTGTTCTACTCCTATAAGTGAGCTTGACCCTGGGCCTACTTCCTCTGATCATCAAACAAAAAATATGTTCCATATCATCATCCTCATAATAATAATTGAAGGAATGGAAATCATTCTTTTAGATCCCTGCAGAAGAGACGTGAAAGAAAAAAATTATGACCAATGTCGACTACCTGGATAATTGTTGTTGTATTGATAGATGGTTGTGGAATCATTTGACCATATGTTTAAGGACTTCATATCATTGTGTATTATCAATTGTACAATTTTGCATCTTTCCTCTTACTTAACTATGATTTCCTTGGAAGTGGTCGATCAAGGATCAACCAGACATGACAATCGAATTGAATTTTGATTAAGTATTCATCAACTGAGAACTATTGCTACTACCTATTGATCACTTAGTGAGGGGAATACTTGAAGTTGTTCATATCTGAACCCAACTGATGTATTCTTGCTGAATTGATTGTTTCTTGTTGAATCGACTTGGATTTACTAAGATCAACCAAGCCATGTTCGAATATCGTTGGAGATGTACTATAGCATATGTTCGATACAGAGACTATCTGGATTGACATAGACTAATTATATTTCATTGTTGGTGAAAATTCTCAGACTTATTTAGGAGTGTTTCTTTATTGTGTTTGAACAACTTTTGCAGTCAAAACAAATTAAGGTACATGAAATTAGGAGTAATTTCCATATCATCTACTCACTAATTGCTTAAGTAGATGCACAAGTTCAAGGGGAAAATCTCTTTTCCATTGATGTAAAAGGGGGGGAGCTACATACAAGGGGGGAATTATTTCTATGCCAGGTGGACTACATGTTTCATTGTAGCATTTCCATCACTGACAAATGGGGAGAATGTTGCAATTATTGGCATTGATGTCAAAGGATAATTCTTGTCATTAATGTCATATTACGGATTTACAAATACACACAACATTTCCAAGATTGATTTATATATAGTCTTACAAGTATATTGAAAAATGGGGTGCATGTGAAAAAGTAAAAAGTGAAATGGTGGTTTCAAACTCATGGGTTTTGAAGCCCATGGTATTTTCCCATGGTATTTGGAGAAGTGAAATAAAAAAAGGAGAAATAAATATTTTATTAATGGGTTCCATGTCCTTTTTAATTAACATATCCCTTCATGAAGGGTTATGATAAAGTATAAAAAGAGAAAGTATTGAGAGAAAGCATGTTGATGAAAAATGTAATAACATTTGAAGAAGTGGATGAGAAAAGATTGAATATCATTCCAAAAGGGTGGAGTTCCAAAATTAGTTTCAAGCCAGCTTGGAATTGTGCGATAACTTTTTTCTAAGATGTTTAAGACTATGAAATTTTGAGGAGATGGACACGATATCTCTAGATACATGTGGTAAAATGTTCAAACATTTATTCATTATTCTTTCTAAGATATTCCCTATGGAAGTCAGGGTTCCTGAATGCTCATGAAATCCGTTTGAAATAGGTCAGTTTTTCATTTTCAATATAACCTATTTTTTTCAGAAATTCTATACCATGAAATTTTGGGGAGACATAGGAGAGATCATTGGATAAATATGGTCAAAATTTCATACATTTGTTCACTATACTTTTTTGAGATATTACCTATAGAATTTAGGGTTCCTCATTGCTCCTAAAATCAGTTTCAAACAAGTCAATTTGGCATTTTCATCATCACTTATTTTTTGGTACATTTCAAACCTTGAAAATTTGAGGAGCCAGCAGACAGATCTCTAGGTACATGTGGTTAAAATTTCAGATGTTGGTTTTCTATTAAAATTTTAGATGTTGGTTTTATATACTTTCATATATATGCCTTGTGGAAGTTGTGGTTGTTTGAATAGTCCTAAAATTGGTTTCAAATATGTTAGTTTGAAATTTTCACTATAACTTATTTCCTGGATCTTTTCATACTGTGAAATTTTTAGGGATTTGAGGAGACATATAAAGTAACTCAGGAAAACATTTCATACTTTGGTTTTCTATACCATCTGAGATATACCCTATGGAATGTAGGGTTTCAAAATGGTCCTGAAATCAATTTCAAATAGGTCATCTTGAAACTCTCTCTTTAAATTATTTTTTGGTACTTTACAGACTCTGAACTTTTCAAGGATCTGAGGAGACACATGAAATTACCTCGAGAAAAAATTTCAGAATCAAATTTGAAAAATTGGATACGTGATACGTTGTACAAGTTCATTCTTGAGAAGAGGAAAAAAACCAGAACCCTTGGGAAAGTTACCATAAATTTCATTTGTAAAATCAAATTTTGGTCAGACCTAATGAAAGTAGAAGTAGCAAGTAGACTCAATGAAGGTAATGTGAATTTTATCATCTTTTGAACAAGTTATATGTATTAAAGAATACATTCTAACTTGAAGGTTGGTGCCACTCAAACAAAAAGATTGGTGACTCTTTCTATGTTTGTGCTTAGCAGTGGGGATTGGTGTCTCTAGTAGATTGGTGTCTATGAATATCTATAAGAGTAGGTTGGTTCCTACTAGGGTTTGTACCAGTGGGGATTGTTGTCTCTATTAGATATGTTCCTACAAATATTTGTAACACTAGGTTGGTGCCTACAAAGAATTATAAAGAGAATTTGTATTGTTTTCTCCTGAAAGGGTTTCCATGTAAATCTTGTGTTCCATGTTGTGCAATTAATAGATATTATATGTTATTGTTATCATATGGTTGATGAATGTTTAAAAAAGTAAAAAATTGTCTTATACTAATTCACCCCCCAAAGTATAAGTGTGTGTTCAACATTCATTCATATAAGCTAAAGTAGACAAACTCAAATAAATTGGTTCACTACAATCAAACAATCTAGTAAAACATTATATCATCATTTAAAAAATCATACATGAACACCACATATAAGAGGATCACACTCTGGCCTCCTATGTGGATAGGTGTTTACTAGTCAAAAGAGAAAATTCCATATGCTACACAGTACACAGATTACTTATTTTTTCCAACCTTGTCACAATAGAAGTATGCACAGGCCCTCTTACCAACATCTTAATTCAAGTGGTAATTTTGTGAAGTGTCACAAATCCAGGGATATTCCCTCTGGCCATACACTCATCACATACTTTTTATTGTTTTGAATGTTAAAAGTGTTTATCCAATACAACTTGATTATGCTCTTTTTATGAGACTTTCTTCTTCGTAAATCTATTTAATATTCTCCATTTTGATTAACTTAATCTTGACATTATTATCATTTTATTATCTTTTGTTGTTTCTAGTTGCATTCATTACATTCATTATGTCATTTATTATATCACAATACTTTAGTTTTTTTAAAGAAATTTAACATTGTTTTTTTATGAGACTTTTTTCTTGCTAAATATATTTAATATTCTCCATTTTGATGAACTTAATCTTGGCATTATTATCATTTTATTATTTTCGAGTAGGATTTGTTGTTTCTACAAGGGGTTACATTTGCATTCATTATGTCATCTATTATAACACAATCCTTTAGTTTTTTAAACAAATTTAACCTTTAAAAAATATATAGCATATAAATTAAATAAAG
Source organism: Picea engelmannii (assembly GCA_009831015.1). Taxonomy (NCBI): domain Eukaryota; kingdom Viridiplantae; phylum Streptophyta; class Pinopsida; order Pinales; family Pinaceae; genus Picea; species Picea engelmannii. The sequence continues at coordinate 297,738 of ML807384.1, forward strand.
TTAAATTATGTTGATTATTCATTTAACATGTGAGGCTTCTAATCCCACTTGTTGCAACTCACATGTTGAGCATGTTATTTCGAACCTAGAATATATCATTCATGAAATTATGTGGTTTGCTCTTCTAATTAACACGTAGTTTGTTATATATATATATATATATATATATATATATATATATATATATATATATATATATATATATAATTTTATTTTTATTTTTATTTTTATTTTTATTTTAAGAGTATGAAGTTTGACCCTTAGGTAAATTAGAACATGATCATTTTAATTTCGATTGACCTTCTCAACAAAATGAAATACAATTTAGTCATCACTATCTTCAAAACTTAGTGATTTCTCTCATGTGGATTTAGTTTATTCACTTGTATAATGGAAAATAAGTATATACAATTTATTTATTGTTAAGACCTAATATTGGTTCATTACCCCTTTATTGGGGCATATTATATTAGTAATGTTATTTTATTTATGTCGGCTTTAGGCCATTAGTTGCAATTATACCTCCTAGTCTCCTATATATTCCAAGGAGACTTTTTCATTTGGAATCATCTTGTACTTGAACATTTAAGTGGGGTAAAAGGAGGTTGCCACCTCAAAGAGGATTATTATATGAAATTATCTCTTTTTCAAGGCATTGATTACTTTTTCTGAGGTTTTTCTATGCTATATTGATATTTGGTTCTTAACATATGGAATCAGAGCTCAAGGTCTTGGGGTTTCGCTGCGACATCTGAGACACCTCGGAATTTTCACTATAACTTGTTTTCTACAATGTTTCAGAAGGAATGAATTGGAGGATATTTACTATACGGATCAAGGTACGTGGGGTTCAAAATTCAGCTCCTGAGGAATTATACGTTCAGAGATACAACTTGTACAAGATAGGGTTCTGTAATCATCCTGAACTGATTCATTGTGGAATTTTTTCTATAAAAACTTTTCTGTAACGTTTTGGACCCTAAAATCCAGAGGCTCTTTACATAAATTAGTAAGGTATCTTTGGTAAAAATTTCAGCTTCTGGGTCATCTTAAATTTGTAGATACACCCTGTGTAAGATAGGGAATTTGACTAGTCCTATTGACCAGTCTCAAGAAGGTGGTCCAGGTAAAACAATCATAACTTCTTCCTAGAGTATCCAAATTGAGTGGGACTAGTTTCATTGGATCGTGGACAGTTTGTAGTATGTTTGGTGCGAGTTTCAAAATTTTATATCAATTATTTTGTGTGGGGCATGCTATACAATTGAGATATCCTAGAAAGGCCAAAAATCGGCAAGTTGTGGGAAAGTTACCTTAAATTCCAATTGGAACATCCAATTTTTATTATACCTATGGCATTGAAGAGAAGAAATATCATAGAACTACATAAAAGAAAGTTTCATACACAAAAGGGCTGAAACTTGAGAGATACACTAGAAGAAATATTGTATAGCAGAACCACCTCAAAATCAAGGTTCAAAAGTGATACTTAGCCAACATGCCACCAAAAAAGGGAACTTCTACACCAAATAAGCATCAAGAAAAT
>ML807384.1:303806-316575 GCA_009831015.1 Picea engelmannii
CGACTGAAGATTCCACTTGGGAAGATGAGTCTTTTATATAGAAGCATCCAGAGTTACTCAAGCATTGCAGACAACACTTGTCTCAAGGGGAGGGGCATGTTAAGCCCTAATATTGGCTCATTACCCCTTAATTGGGGCATAAAATATTAGTAATGTTATTTTATTTATGTCGACTTTAGGCCATTAGTTGTAATTATACCTCCTAGTCTCTTATATATACCAAGGAGACTTTTTCATTTGGAATCATCTTGTACTTGAACATTTAAATGGGGTAAAAGGAGGTTGCCCCCTCGAAGAGGCTTATTATCTGAAATTATCTCTTTTTCAAGGCGTCGAGTAATTTTTCTGAGGTTTTTCTATGTTATATTGATATTTGGTTCTTAACATTTATGTAGTTCCTTTGAAACTTAGCGAGCACTTTCCCATAATTAATGCATGCTAATTATTCTGAAGGTCCTTTTTCTAAGATTTTGCATATGGATTTTCTACGCATTAATGTTGTTATTCACCCATTGATAAGACTTCATGTAAATTACATCACATTGTTTTTATGACTTTACAATATGCTAAAATTTTAACTTTGAATAAAATTAAATTCATTACATTGACCAATAAAATGTTTTCACCTCTTATTTGGCCACATTTCTTGTAAAGGAATTCATGAAACATTATTGCATTGTTTCTCGGTAGCTTTTAAAAAATGAAACAAGAACCAGTTGTAGAGCAACAAGTCTTTGCCAAGAAGGCATAAAGGGTGTGTTGTTCCATTGGCTGCATGTGCTAGTATGTCCATCAACCAAGTTACAATAAATTAAGGACACTCCAAACAAGGTAGTTATGGGAGGGATAGTAGAACAGGGTCCAAATAATAACAAAGATGAGTAAAGTTGATCTCATTGGGTTCTTGGGAGGCCTCAGTTGGTTGTTATCGGTCGCCAACGCTATTTAGTGAAATTTTTGCTTTTTATATTTTGAGCAATGGTCAACTGGTCTTCTTCCTGCCCTCAGAGCTAGACTACTTCGAGAAGGCAGACACCAGTTTAGATTTGTGGATCTACAGAGAATTTTGGTCGAGCATCTTTGAGCCTATGATCCAAAAAAAACGATAATAGATTATAGTGATCACATGAGAGTACTTATTTTAATATGTAACTGTTATCTTGTATCCATTCTGCCTTGTCAATTTCTTTATAAGGTGGAATTTAATCCGAAAGGTAAAGAGATGAGATCTATTATTTTGTTGAATGCTTGTTTTCTTTAAATTTTGTAATTTAGTTTTAGATTTCAATTAGTAACTAGGATAGTTTGGAAATGAGCATAGTTTCAAATTAAATAAAATATTATTTTTAAAGAATTTGCATTTATTATTATTTTCATATAGATTTTTTTTAATTGGATGAATCCAAACTTGTAATTTTACATGATGAAAATTAGGATCGTAAAGTGAATAATATATCACGAGACAATGGAATTTAAGTTGGTGGTTGTGAATGCATGCATAATTCAACATCGAAGGAAAGAATAATTCTTATATTTCATGATTGTGATTAATGCAATGTGTCACTATGGTTGACATCTATTACTCCAGGTGCCTTGTATGTTTTACATGATACAAGGACAGTTACCTCCACTAATTTCACTGCAGATAACATCGAATCCTCTATCAGAGGAGAGAGAGATCTATATGTGAGTGTTTATGTCAGTGTTAGATGTACAAGAAGGTAAATAAATTGCAGGTACTCGAACTCTATCCGATCTCATTCAGTTGAAAAATAGAATTGAAGGAGGTGCCCCTACCATCCACCTAGTTCACCTAGTTCATCATGCAGATAGTTCAGAAAGATCTCTTGGCCAATTCAGTTAGCATCTGGTCAGTTCTCTCACACCAAGGCGTAGACATACTGGGAAGCCTGGAGGTAAGAGTTGTATATTTTTGTATTTTTATCTGCAACTAAGTATTCAAGATGTAGTCATATTAGTAAATGAATTTAACAAATAGTCAATTCTAAAATAAATAATTCATCAACAATTTCAATTTCAATCGAATGCAAGCATTGTGGAACTTATCTCTGATTCTTTTTTCTTCTGGTGTGTTTTCGTTTGTGTGTTGTTGGAGTTCTTTGTCTTGGCTAACTTCCTTCTTGCATGTACAAGACTTTGCAGGGATCAACTGAGAGGATTTTGCGGGTATCAGGGGATCAGAGGAAATAGACACTGAAAATCTAGAGCAACAGCCTACAGAAAGAAAAGAGATAAGTAGATTCCATTCTAACGTGTTTGATTAATGATTGATCACCACGATGTGTCAATTCATTTTCCCATCAATTGGGCTTCATCAATCACAGGTCCCAGGTTGTAGGGAGGTGGTGGGAGGAACGAAACTGCTCTTCATGTTGCTAGGATTTATGTAGTCTTTTCTTGTTTCTAGGATCGTAGCAAACCATTAACTGAACCCTAACTATAACCAGGCCACTGAGGAGAGTTCTAGTTATGGAACTAGAAATGAATGGCCACTGATATGAGAAGAAGTTATTTATTCTAGGAAGGACAAGAAGAAGGAGAAAACCATTGTCGTGTCATGGAGCATAGACCAGTGTCATCAAGCGTAGTGTTTGACATTGACCAGTGTGATTGGTGGAGCGGTATGTGTCATTGGTGGACCATAACAATTAGCCTCTATGATTTTGAGAGGGACTAATAAACATGCCAAAAAACCTAAACATTTAATGTCTAGAACTAATATTAGACATCAGGTCTAGCATTAATCCCTATAGTTCAAAACTCTCTCAAAAATTTGCCAACTATGTGATAGCTTTCCTAAGTTTTTCCTCGATACAAGACAAAATAAGAGCTGAAACCAAAAACTTTGGGTAAAAAATGAAATGCAAGTACTAAAATTTATCTACTTGCCAAAACTATATGTTAAAACATATGTTTGCATGCATTATTAATAGAAACACACAAAACCGTTTACTATAGTCCCTACCAGCCCGAAGGGTAGGGACTAATAATATTATGAGTTCTAGGTTACCTTTTACTAAGTTTTAAGTTAACAAGTATATTGAATGGAATTTTAATGCTAAACTTCCAAGTATTAAGAGTTAGTAGTTACCATAGTAACACTTCGTGCCTATGTTTATTTATGTTTTTAAGTTTTCAAAAATGGAATATATCAAAAGAAAAAATGTATTTTCTTAAGTCTCTAAGTTTTAAATGTGAAAATATATCAAATGAAAGAATATATAGAATATATTAAGTTGCATAATATATTTTCCTGAGTTGCTAAGTTTTTTATGTCAAAGTGACAGCGCAACAACCTACACTATAAATCATAAAAGGAAGTTGACATGTAGAGACTTAGTTCAACAACTTCGTTTCTTCCAACATAGTCAATAACTATTTTCTATTGTTTTCTCTAAGCTACAAATTATTAGTTTTGAAGCGACCATGGAGCATGATCCTAAGATAAGTCTCCCAAAAAATTGTATATGATCTTTGAGGTAGATCCAAAGAGATGTATATGATATTTGAGGTAGATATTCCATTTTCTGCTCCCATCCTGTGTAGGGAGCACTATTCATTGTTCAATCGGTAGTCAAAGAATGACTACATATGACCAGTAAAGAAGAAGTTAATAATCTAGAAATGTGTTACACAAATCTTGATGTTTAAATAGTAACAAATAAAACTAAGGAAAAGGTTTGATTGGGATGAATTATTTTGCAAAATGTTTTGAACAAAATGAAAGTATAAGTCTATATTCCGACTAATTGTCCTTTTTATTAGTTTTGACATGAAAAACAATGATGTTGCTAAGCTATGGAGCATAAGAGATGTATATGGAGCTTGGTGAGGATAGAGACAAAATCTCCATTTATAGTTGTGGTTCAAGAGTCGAGGGAGTAGCCATGAAAGAGGCAATTCGAAAGTGAGTTTTAGCAAAAAAATAGAAAAATATTACACTTAATTGCATGTTTTTTAACAAAACAATCATTGGACAAGAAAATAAATTACAGGGCCCAAAATATTTAAGAAAGATCGTAGATTCTTGGACACCTATTTATGCAATAATACCAATTAAATCCTTGATCTTATAAGAGGAATTTTCCCTAGTCTTTGGAAAAAATATCATGATACATAGCTCAACACCTCCTTTTCTTCATATCCAATAGCTTTATTTTGTTGTTTATGATATGCTGCAATTTATCAGTTTTGAAGAAATCATGGAGCATGATCCTAAGATAAGTCTTACAAAAAGTTGTATATGATATTTGAGGTAGATATGTTTTTTCTTCACCTAATATGAGCATGGAACACTATTCAATGTTCAATCAATGTCAAATAATGATCACATATGATAGGTAAATAAAATGCTAATAATATCTAGAAATATCTTACACAAATCTTGATGTTATTTTTAAAATGGTAAAAAATAGAACGAAGGTAAATTCTTACTTGGGATGAATTCTTTTACAAAATATTTTTAACAAAATGACAGTACAATATTGGAGTCCAACTAATTTTCCTTTTCCTTATTGCATTAACAACTTGTACCCTACTACATTTTATTAATTTGACTTGAAAATCATTGAAGTTGTTGAGCCATGGAGCATGGGAGTTGTATATGGAGCTCGGTGAGGACAAATAAAAAGGTTTTGTTTATATTTTTGGTTTGAGAGGGAGATGGTGCAAGATTCTAGGGACCATCCATGGAAGAGGTAGTTCAATTGTGTCTCTTAACAAAACAATTATTTTACAATAAATCACATGTTTTAAAAAAAATAAATCATTGGATAAAAAACTAATTTCAATGCACACAAGTGTTTGAGAACTATCACAGATTCCTTGAGAACTATTTCTACAATTCTACCCATTAAATCCATTGACATTCTAAGGGTCATTTACCCTAGACTTGCAGTACATTTTCTTGATTTTACATACAAGAATTTAAGAAAATTCGTAGTATTCCATACAAATTTATATCAGAATTGGTAATATATATGGTTGGATATTTCATAACAGGCCAATATTTTATTCCTTGAAGAATTCAATATTTCTTAAATTCGTAATTTAAATGTACAAGGAGAAAACATACCCATCGTTTTAAAATTGATAATTTTTTTCAATGAACAGTCTATTTTATTTTCCATTACAACCTATAGTGAGTTTTAAAAAATGAACTCTTTGAGATAATTCATAGGAAGGGAAGGGAACTCAATTTGTTCTTTTTCTTTCATTACAATATTGAATAAGTTTTCAAGGGTGCACCAGATAGAGAAACCCATACTTTCAATGTTTTAATGATTCATTGAACACTTCTCTTGAGTCTTCTCTACTCATTTTGTTCATGGCCACTTACACTTTCTGTGCAATTTCTATGGATAATGAAAGGAAATAGATGGTTATCAAATTCCCTTACAAGAATATAGAAACTTCATCCATCATCCATCATGGTAGGCCACACAGTAAATAAAACACATTGAATAACTACGTCACTGACATTGACCTTTCCTTCATGCTTTTAATATATAGCTAAAATGAACCACCTAATGAAGCCACTAGAAAACATAAAAGTGAGCAATGTTTGGGAGAAACAAGCATGATATTAAATAATATTTATCCATCCTCCTTACACTCCCTTGTATATATATTGTAGTGTTGAATGGTTGCATTGAAATTGACATACTACTTCGCTACGTCTGAGCATTGAAGTGTGAATATTTAAAACTACCACAATTGATCCAGGTGGGAATGACACCCATGTATTCCACTGACTCAACATGGTTCTCCATCCTAGTAGTTTTTTTATTTACAAAATGTTTTGTGTCATAAAATTTCTAGGTTGTTTTGAGGCCTTATATGATGTCGTTTGTCCATTCGGGGGCCTGGGGTAGTCATGGACTACCTAGTCCTACCAAAAATTGTACTTCTTAGTTAAATATTTCCAATTTGCTATTGATTTCCCCAAATGGAGATTGTATTCAAACGTTGGGCCCCATGAAGTTGGCATGTCAACCAGCCACCTTAGGGCCCGTAATCCTTTTGGCACTTCATCTCCTAGAGCTAAGGTTTGGTATATTTAGGGTTTTTTCCTATTAGGGTTTATTAGTTTATGTTATAAGGCCATTTTTAGCCTCTTGAAATTTCTTCCTATGAATGAGTGTAGACAACACCTCTCTATTTAGAGATAATCTACCACCATTCTAGCTAGTTTATATTTCTTTGCATTTTATAGTCTTTTACTATTTCATTCATTAATCAAAGATGGGTTTCATTTTATCATTGTGCAATCTAAAATAATTTTGTGTTCATGTTTACATTCATATTCCTTCCTTTCATTTCATTCTCTATATAATTCAGATCAATCGTATGAAATAAATATACACTTTGATGTTTCTTAGTGCACGTCCCTGACAAGGTTAGGGTATATAGAGTTGGGTCTTAATCTAATTTCACTCAGGGAATATCACTCTCCCAAGAATAGGTGGCCTCAAATTATGGAATAAAATAGATATGATAGAGTAGGATATACTTTCAAGTTATTGTTCGAGGAATCCCTTGTGTGAAAGAGGAGCAAGATGATGAAAATTTTCACCTAGATCCTTGGATGACTACCCACTATGGCTAAAGAACCTTCAACAAGAATACGTTTAAAAGGTGATACATCCCTCAAGGTCAAGTTAACTTTGATATTAAATTATTTGAATGTTATATAGATGAATATGATTTGGAGAAATGGATAAATCTCTTAGAGTTTTATTACTCTATTCAGTTTATTTTTTTACATTGAAACGATCACCTTCATCCTCCTTAAATCCCGTCCCCATGTCAAATATTGGTTGGAAATTTACTGGGAGAGACATAATAGAGATGTGTGTAAACAATTTAGGATAGAACCCACTTGGGTCACCCTTGTTGATGTTGTCAAGGAGGAATTCTACCTTGTTGGAAGTTATGATGACCAGTACATGAGACATACAACTTTGTGTCAAGAGAGAGACCAAATAGTGTTGGAGTACACCAATATATTCCATACCTTGCACTCAAATATATGTATCAACAACTTATAGAGTAACCTATTTTCTACATAGATGGATTTTTAGGACATATCCTTATTGGGAGATGCTTATCAACATGTTGTCAAAATCAAACAGAAATTTAAGTAAATGAATAAGTGGAAATTTGGGTTTGCAAATCTGTTACAACACAAGCATGTTAAAGGAATCCCTAACTCATAGAACAAAGGAAAAATAGATAATATCTAACCTTAAGAAAAATGGTCCAAGCCACAAGAAAAGAATGGTAATGAGAATTTGAACAAGGAAATTGGAAATTGGTGTGAGTTCCACAAAATCCCCTTACACAACATTCATGAATGTTGCTCAAAACAATCATTGTTGACCAATTTGAAAGAATAATAATTATACTATGGCTTCGACTCTGATTTAGAGTAGGATACGATAAATTGGATCATTGGTGTAGAACCTAGAGCTACCATTGTTATTGGTGTTTGTAGCATCATACATGTACTTCGACACATGTCTAAGTGTCTGGAGGTGTGGAAGTTGTTCAAATCCTTCTACCTTAGTAATTTACTTTAATTAAAGGAATTATTAAAGTAAATTGATTTTATTAATTAGTTGAGTTTTATTTAATGCGGTGTTAAAGTTATTAGCATTAGTGACTTAAAATTTATCCATTGATCTCAAGTGAGGTGAGATTTAATCTCAACCATCAATCACTTTATAGATTAGGGTTAGGTCATAACTCAATATTATAAAATCATATAAATGGTGAAGGAGGAGTCACTTGTGTGAGACATTGTGTGTTGATTGACAAGAGAGAGAGAGAGAGAGAGAGAGAGAAAAGAAGAAATTTTACTCAAGGGTTGGATCATGAAGGATTGTGATTCAAGGAGATATCAGATAGGTGGAGAAGGAATTTCATATATAGATTGGTATAGGTCACATAGAAGAGAGAATACAGGAAGTTGCAAGACGATCTAGAAGATCAGATCTAGGGAAATATTTATGGAGCTACACACACTTCATAGTTAGGAAAAACATGTATGTACATGGTTTACAATGTAGTAAAGCACGTATTTACAAGGGTTTTAGTGAGGAAAGGATCCTACATGTTCTAAAACTTGATTTTACGGGATTGTACAATGAAGGAGGAGTTTTTAGGGTTTCATGTTCTATCCAAAGTTTTATGTATTTCTCCGCGGGACATTTTTCAGGTAAGGGAGCCCTTGTAAGATTTGAAGTTATTTTAATGATAAGATTAGTTGATGGGAAGAATATCTTTGTGGATTGTGTATGAGATTTGGTTTTCTAATATTTCTTCTGCTATTTATTTGAGTTGATTATTCCAACAACTATATTTTGTTTTGTGAGATGCTAATTTCATTTACAACGAGGAGATCACTAGATAACAAGATATCTAGGTGCCAGGATTAGAAATTGAACATGGTATCATATATTTCACTTTGAGAGGAATCCATATTTAATATCCATAGAAGTTATTAGAAGATATGTCAAATATACAACGATATCTCATTAGATCTATAATCAACAATAAAAAAAAACAAGGTTTGGATTTCTGGGAAATAGTCATACAAAGGTATAACTTGTTTTTGCAGTCGTACAGAGTTGTATGTAGGTTGTAGCTACATAAGGCATGTATATATGTGGGTATAAGTAAGTAAATTCATTTATATATGTGGGTTTCATTAAGTAAAGTCAAGTACATATGTGGGTTTCAATAGGAACATACACATATAGGATTGCATAGGTCTTTACAGGAGCAATTTTCAACATCAAATCAACATCTCTAAGTGATGGTAGAAATGAGTCTGAGAGTTGAAGACATATTGGAAGCAACAACCAACTTCATATCTTGGAAATCAAGGGTTACATTGGTTTTGAAGGACTTTTATTTTTGGGTTATAGTGGAAAAAGTAGTTCCTCCACCGATAGACCCACAAGATTTGGTAGTTTACCTGAACAATGAGATGAAATCCCAGTGGATAATATTGGATGTAGTGAAGGATCATATGATTCCTCATCTATCTAAGAAGAATAAAGCCAAAGAGATGTTTGATTCCCTAGTAGTATTGTTCTAGAGTGATAACGTGAATAATAAGATGGTCTTAAGGAATAAACTTAGATCTGTGAAAAATTCTAGATCTAACAATGTTACCAACTACTTCATGAGGATAATTGAGGTACCTAAACAACTTGCATATATTGGGAGAAAGTGGAAAATACAGAGTTCGTAAATGTTGCATTGAATGGTTTTCCCAAGTCGTGGGAACCATTTTTCAAGGGATTATATGCTCGGGAAAATCTCTGAGATTGGTAGAGGATATGGGATGATTGTATCCAGGAAGAGGTTTGAGAGGAGTCTAAAGTAAGCAAGAAAGGATATTAAGAAGAGGAGAGCCTGTCCCTTTTTAGTAATACAAGAAAGGGAAAAGGAAATGGTTCCAGTAAAAATGGTGACAGTGAGGAGTCAACCTGACATCTAGGTAAGAAGAGGGACGTGAGTAAAATCAAGTGCTTCACATGCCACAAGTATGGGAATTATGCATCAAAGTGTCTAGAGAAGAAGGGGAAAGGGAGGAAGTATATAGTGTTTATTAAATGAGTTGGATGTCATTGATTTCAACCCTTGAAGAAAGTTCGATAACGATTTTCAGTAGCACAATGGTTTGGGTAATGGACCCATGTTTGTTTTATGGATAATGCTTTGCGTTTTGAGATATTTGCAGGTAATACTATTCCATATGGATAGTAAATGTCACACCATTTCCAGTGGTATGTGGAACGTCACATAACTCCTCACGGTTAGAGAGTTATGGCCATGTGAAGTTGGAGAACCCTCATGAGTCATCTAGAAGCCCCAAAAATTCAAAGTGTTTGAAAAAGAAATTATTTAAATAATAAAGTTAAAAGAAAACTCCCTAAAATAAGGAAAGTGGAATGCTACATGAAAGTATAAATAAGAGGAAAGGCTCTCTCATTTAATCACACTTGAACACATTGAATATATTTTGTTGTGTAAGGCTTATTGCAAGTACTCATTGATACATATGAAGTTGTGAAAGTCTGAGGTAGTATGAAGGGTTGACGGTGAAAGTTTTGGAATTACAACAAATACTAAAAAACCCTAATTTATGAGGTGTACGCGGGATGATAGTGTATTAGGGTGCGTACATACACATGATGACAGTGTATTAGGGTGCGTACGTACGCGGGCTGACAATGTATTAGGGTGCATATATCTTGGTAAAGACATGGAAACTTGAAAAGATGAAGATGAAGAGGTTCTATAATCTTAGATCAATCTCCCAGGAAGGTATACAATTCTCATAAACATCATATCTATCCATTGGTTCAAAAGGTATGTCTTATTTCTATGAATAGTTGGATTTTGATGTATGCATGAGAAATGGTTATGGAGATTTGAGAATTCTCCCGAGTGAGACTAGTGGTTGCATGGGATCTTCTGTATAACTTAGATATATAGAAATACAGTGTTGATATATTTATCATTGATACTTCTTATTGAGGCACATCCTGTATTTCTTAGCACATGGCTAAGGGTTTTTGTGGTATATGGTTGAGAGCTTGTATTGGTTGATGTATTGAGAGGCTGAATATTAGAAAGGGTTTGAAGTCTAGATGATGTGAGGGTTATTATACTTGTTCATGATTACACACACTTATGGAACATGAGTAGAGAGAGATATGTATGAGGATTCATGCACATGGTATATATATAGTCTAGATACAATGACAGGTTACAAATATATGTGAAAGAAGTTACACAGCGTCATAATTTTTTAGAAGAAAGAAAACCCCAGTTTTCAAAAGGCATACATAGGTTGCATAAAAATTTAATCGTGTACATACATGGGCTACATAACAGATAGGGTTCATACATAGGTGTGTTTCAACACTATAGGTCGCATACCTATTTTATTTTTTTGACACATGTTCAATTCAGGTACAGATTTATTACAGGGAAGTTGTACAGGTTGTGCAGGTCAGTGGTACAGATTGATACAATTGTACAGTGGTATATCTTAGAGTGATAGTGTGATAGTGGTTCCATCATACTAATTCTACGTCAGGGTGGTTGGACGAGGCAAGGATAGGTGGTTGTAGCCAGAGAACATAGGGGGTTGTAGCCTCCTTCTAGTTGTAGCCAAAGAATTAGGGAGTTGGAGATTCCATCAGGTTGTAGCCTGAGAAACTAGGGGGTTGGATCCTCCTTCCAATTGCAGCTGGAAAACAAAGGAATTTGGTGATTCCAATGAATGTAATTCTTTAAAAAAAATAATAAAAAACATTTTGTGGTTTTCTCCCACCTTCGGTTTCCACGTAAAACACTGGTGTACTATGTATGTGTATGATTTTTCTTTTGTTCATTGTTTATTTAATCTGCAAATATTGGACGATAATGATACATTGATATAACACTTACATTATATGGAAAAAAATGATTAGATTGCTCTATTACTGATTCACCCCCCCTCTCAGTAATCCAATAATTGGTATCGAGCAGGTTCCTTCAGAAAACAGTTTAACCACTGAAAGGTAGATCATGGAGAGAAACAACATGTATAAAAATGGAATACCACAGTTTCATGGACAAAAGTATTCATTTTGGATCATAAGGATGAAGACATATATACAAGCACAAGGATTTGAAATTTGGAAATCAATTGTAGATGGCTACACAACACCAGTAGTTCCGCCGACAAATGACAAACCAATGAAACCCGGTCAGAATAATTCCAAAGCCACAAATGCACTTCTGAATGGTCTTGGAGAATTGGTATTCACCAAAGCTGCACATTGTAAATCCGCTAAAGAGATTTGGAACAAACTTCGAAATATTTATGAAGGAGAATCAAAAGTCAAAACAAAAAAGATTCAAACCTACAGAGATCAGTTCGAACAACTAAAGATGAAGGAAGATGAGAATATTGTAGCTTACTTTTTACGAGTCGATGAAACAGTAAATGCAATCATGGGATTGGGAGAATAAATCAAAGAATCTGTAATTGTTCAAAAGGTACTAAGATCTATTCCTATGATATTTGACCCTAAGTTATCAACACTAGAAGAAAGAGAAGATATGAACTCAATAAGAATGGATGAGCTACATGGAATATTCACAACATATGAAATGAGAATTGAATAGGAAAATCCATATATAAAAGAAGCACCCTTCAAAGCATCTAAAAGGTCAAAGAAAAAGAGCATAGCAGCATCAATGATGTCTCGGAAGATGATCAAGAAGTGTCCAACTTTGTCAAAAGATTGAACAAGGGAACCAACAGAAGGTATAAAGGTAATCTTCCTTTGATTTGTTTTAATTGTGATGGTATTGGTCATTTTGCTAAAAATTGTCCTCATAAGAAAAAGAGAAATGATGAAGGTTACTCAAATAGAAAACAAACATATAAAGGAAAAACAACCACAGAAAGTTTTCAAGAAAATCTTATGCACCAAATAAGACATATCATCATCAGATGATATGAAGTCAGTGACAGTGAGACAGAAAGAGTTATACTCATGGCACTAGAAGACTCTGATAAATAAGACTCTGAATCAGAATATGAAGAGGCCAAAGAATAATATGAAGAGGAAGAGGTTGACTATCGAGAATAATTATTGTGTTCCATAGAATTTATCAAAAGAGAAAAGAAGAAAAACAAGAAACTACAAGTGGAACTAGACAAGAAAGAAGACACTCA
>ML807384.1:328235-352430 GCA_009831015.1 Picea engelmannii
CACACACACATTTTTCGGTGGTATAAAAAAAAAAAATTGCACCTATCACTAGAATGGTTGTCGTAACGAGGTGGGTGTTACAATTGAAGAGGCGAGCTATCAGGCCCGTGAGCATTCTCTTCAGGTGAGGGAATTGTTGGGAATTGATTCCCAAAGGTGAAAAACTATAGCTATAGGTATCTGATACTTATTTTACATCTTGTTGTTGAAGCGCCATAAAGGAAGTGAGGTAGCCGAGGGAATATTAAGTAGAGAAGGGGCACACTTCCTAGGGTGAGAAAAGCATGTGGAGAATGAGGGACTATAGGTTGTTAGTTGGAGTTGGAACCTGTGTTTGAATTCGTATGTTTTTAAAGAGACATTAGTGGGGTTAGAAATCATTTACCTAGGTGGAGTTTATCCCCAACTTAGGGGTGACTGACTACTGATAGTTATGATCAGTGCAATCTAAGGATGGGAGGAACATGGAAGGTCGACATGCAGTTGGTTTTTGTTTCCTGAGATAAGTGTAATTTATGTGCTTATTTCAATTACTATGTGTGTGTAATTATGAGCTTCTGTCATGGAATCTATGTTGTTAAATTTTATATTTGAATTGTTCCTATTACATGCATGTTGTTATTATTTCCGCTAACTCTGTTCAAATGCAGATTTCATTATTTAATTTAATGGTATCAGAATTCAGAATTCAGATGTGGCATTTCCCAAGAGGTGGTTGGGGATGTTAAAAATTGGTATCATAGCTAATAAAGAGAGATTTTTTTATGTGACATGACCCAAATTCGGTGGTTAGGTACATTACAAGTTGGTATCAGAGCCTAGCTTTCAACACTGAGTTTGCATGGGCCATTTAGCATAGCACAGAAGTGAAATTACATAGTTGCAAGTGAAACTTTTTACATAATGTTAGGAAGAGCTAGTTTGCAAATTGTTTGAGAAAAATCATTATGGTGTTTCTGTGGTAAAATAGGGAGAAATCGGGTGAAATTGGGTCAAAGCCCAATTTTTTTTATTGAAACATCCTAGGAAATTTGGGAAATTTGGTTCAAGGATGAGTTTTTCCTAATTCTAATCTATGTATGAGAAAAATCAGACATGTAATTCGTTTAATTTTAAGTCAACATAAGGCTATGGTAGACCGAGTGAAAATGGTTAAATAAATTTCCCAACTTGCGAAGGAATTGAAGAAAATTTCATGTCGGAAATGTCAGAAAAATGTGCACCCAAGTAATTGGTGGCTATAAAGGTTTAATTTGTGTTTATTGGAGTGAAAATGAATAAATTTAGTTATTGCAGAGAGACCATGGTGAAATTGAATGAAATTGGTCAAAAGCCCCAATTTCCTGTAGATAATTAATGGAAAATTTGAAGTGAAAGAGTTGAATTTAAAAAGAAGAAAACACATGTTTGTTTACAAGGATTGATTTTATTGTATTGAACTTAGTCACAAAGATATAATGATGACTCAATAAGGAATTTCATTTTTGGGTGAATTTGAGCATTTTTCAAATTTTGGAAAATATGCGAAATTGGAAAAAAAATTATATTTTTCCATACGTTGATGTCAACATGACGTGGGGGGGGGGCACTTTTTAGATGATGTGGCAAAAAGTAACATGTCTTGACATGGTTACAGGTACATGGAAGTAGGGAGGTATAAATGGGTAATTGTTGGGACTTATTAAGAGTCTGTGAGTCTGTGAGTCTGAAGAAGTGGAAAAATGGTTAAGTGTTGATACTTTCAGATGAAATTATGAAAGAAAGGTTACAAGATCGTGATCTCGTGAGTCTGTGAGTCTGTGAGTCCGAAGAAGTGGAAAAATGGTTAAGTGTTGAGAATTTTCAAATTCACTTATGAAATAAAGTTTACAATATCATGAGTCCATAAGTCTGTGAGTCCTCGAGTCCAAAGAAGTGGAAAAATGGTTAAGTGTTGATAATTTTTGGATGAACTTATGAAATAAAGGTTACAAGAGAGTGAGTCTGGAGAAGTGGAAAAATGGTTAAGTGTTGAGACTTTTAGGATATAATTATGAAGGAAAGGTTACAATACTGTGAGGCCATGAGTCCACAAGTTTGTGAGTCTAAAGAAGTTGGAAAATGATTAAGTGTTGATACTTTTCGGATGGAATTATGAAAGAAAGGTTACAATATTGTGAGTTTGTGAATCCATGAGTCTTTGAGTCCAAATAAGTGGAAAAATGGTTAAGTGTTGATAATTTTTGGATGGACTTATGAAAGTAAGAGTTATCCTTCCATGACTTCGTGAGTTTGTGAGGATGTGAGTCTGCATAGATGAAAATAATGTAAGTGTGTGATTTATGCTTTCATGAGACTGTGAGTCTGCAAATATGAAAATGGTTAAGTATGGGAACTATTCATATGGACTTACAAAAGGGAGAGTTATTCCTTAGTGAGTCCAAGAGTCTGCGAGTTCGTGCTTCCATGAATCCACATAGATGAAAATAATCTAAGTGTTGAGAATTTTTGGGTGGACTCATGAAAGAAAGAATTTTGATACATTATTGGAACAAAATTGTACATAATTTCAAGGATCTTGTTAAATTATTTTAGCCTAATAATTTTTTTTCGCTACACATTTAACAGAGTTAGAAACATTTCTATCAAAACAAGATCACCACAAAGTTCAAAATCATGGAAGATGCATAGGGGGATTACAGCTAGGAAGATGAGATCAGAGGGATGTATGTTAATATGGGTAATGAAGGTACGAATTCAAGTGGACATGGAGAAGGTAAGGAAGAAAGCATGAACATGGTAGAGACTATAAAAAGTTTTCAAAAGGATGTCCAGAGTTATAAAGTTGATAATGAGAGACTTATGAAATCCAAGCAGCAACAAGAACACTTCAACATCAATGTAATGTAGATCTTGGAAAGAATAGAAAAGAATATGGATAGGGAGACTAAGTCAAGAAGATTAGGGAGCCATAAGTATCATGATAAGTGGATAAGAACAATAAATTTTGGTACACATCACAATAATTCTCCAAGGCATTCAACTAAGGGATCACACAGAAGTTTCGGTCCATCCCCTGTTAGGAGGCATAAGAAAAGGTTATGGGTCGATGAGCTACATGGGGAAATGAACAAAATCAAGCCTCCTACATTTCATGGTAAGAACAAGAAGGACGAGGATTCAGAGACATGGCTTGTAGTAATGAGGAAGTATTTTCAATTGCATAATTACTCTTCATAAGCAGAAGGAAGAATCACCATCTATCAACTCAAAGGAAAAGCATCAATGTGGTGAGATCAATTTGTGCAGGTGTAGAAAATTGATGAGAATAAGCTCACTTGGAGTTATTTCATGACGTAATTCCAAAATAAATACTTGACTAAGAGATAGCATGATAAGAAAATGAAGGAGTTGTTTGAAATCAATCTTGGGAGTATTACCATAGATGAGTATGATAGAAGGTTTTTAGAGCTGCTGAAATATGTTTTTTTCATCAAGGATGAACAAGTTAAGATTCATAGGTACCTGAGTGGGATGCCATATTTTATCAGTGATAATTTAAAGTATGGCAATCCCAAGACACTAAAGTAAACTATAAGGAGGGATAAAATCCTTTATGATCAACATAGAGGAAGACCAACTTTCCAAAGGATGCAGGAAGACATAAAGAAAGTATGATGGACCATAGGAAGAGGGGGATCAAGCCACCATTATTTAGAAATAATTCTCACAAAAAACCAACCTATAAAGAACCCATGATGATAGAGGAAATAGGGAAAATACCAAGGCATCCACCTATTCAATGTTGGGGTTGTGGAGGAGATCATGCATTGAGAGATTTCCCTCAAAGAGGTGAAAAAGTGAAGACTTATTACAATGTACAACGATATGAAATAGTGGAGGACATGGGAATAAGTGTACCAAGGATCTATGCACATATGGATAACAATAAAGATGAGCTTTTGTCACACATGATTTAAGTGGAAGGTAAAATCAACAACCAAACCATTGGTACTTTAATCAATTCATGAGATTTTCATAGTTATCTAGATCCTAAGATGGTGGAAATATTTCATTTTCCAAAAGCAATCTTGGAAAACCTTTGTTGGTGTGGCTTCCTATAGGATCTCAAAGAAAAATTAATGAGGTGGTTAAGGCATGTCTAATGGACATGAATGGATTGATCACCACGAAAGATTTGAACATCATACCTTTAGGCTGTTATGACTTCCTAATTGGTATGGATTGGTTGGACTGAAAGTTTTCTATCCCAGACTGTTATAATAAGGAATTTACTTCCTTAGATGAGAAAGGGAATTTAAGAACAAGACAAGGAATTACCAGGGAAGTAACTATTAGATAAATTTCAGGCTTGTAGTTGAAGAAGAGTTACCGAAAAGGGTGTCAAATATTTGCAACACATATGGAAGAGACACCTAAAGAGAAGATGCCACCTATTGAAGATTATTTAGTTCTAAAATAGTTTGAAGATGTATTTAAGGAAATAATGGTATTTTTACCCAAGAGATATATATTCTTCTCCATCCATATGATTCATGGAGCAAATCCAATATCTAAGAACCTTTATAGGATGAGTACACCAGAACTAAAGGAATTGTAAGTGCAATTGGAAGAGCTTATGAATAATGGATATATATGCCCCAGTGTGTCACATTGGGGTGCCATAGTACTATTTGTGAAGAAAAAGGATGGAACATTGAGACTTTGCATTGAATTCAATAAGTTAAATAAGGTAATTGTGAAGAACAGGTACCCTTTTCCAAGGATAGATGACCTATTTTATCATCTCAAAGGTACACAAATATTCTCCAATATTGATATCAACTCAGAATATCATCATGTAAGAATCAAAGAAGAAGAAATCAACAAGACTGCCTTCAGAGCAAGATATGGCCATTATGAGTTCACACTGGTGTCATTTCGGTTCACGAATGCATCATTTGTCTTCATGTGTTTAATGATTGGCATTTTCATGGATTACTTAGATAAGTTTTTCATTGTCTTATTGGGTGGCATTCTTATATATTATAAGTTTGAAGAAGAGCATGAGCAACACTTGAGTATGGTATTACATGTATTGGGGAAGCATCATCGGTATGCCAAATTGAGCAAGTGCTCATTCTATCAGAAGAATATTCATTATTTGGTCCATGTCATTTCAGAGTATGGGATAGCAGTGGATATAGAAAATATAAGGGCCATTGAAGGATGGCCAACACAAAGGAATGTCTCATAGGAGAGGTCATTCATGGGCCTTGCAGGATACTATAAGAGATTTATTGAAGGATTCTCAAATATTGCACACCCAAACACTTCCTTGCAAAATAAAGGTGTGAATTTTGAGTGGACATTGGATTGTGAAAGAAGTTTCCAATGCTTGAAGCATTTACTAATAAGCGCTCCAATACTAAGGATTGTTAATCCAAATAAATACTTCATTGTATGTATTGATGATTGCAAAGAAGGGCTTGGGGGAGTTCTTAGTTAGAATGGGTTTGTGGTCTTCTATGAATCAAGGAAATTAAAGAAGCGTAAAAGGCACTATTCTACTCACGATTTGGAATTGGCATATATAGTGCATGCCTTGAATATTTGGAGACACTATCTAATGGGGAAAATGTTTGAGTTGAGAATGGACCATAGTGGTCTGAAATATTTATTTGGAAAACCAACTCTAAATTCCATACAAAGAAAGTGGTTAGAAATCCTTAGTGAATATGATTTTGATATAAATCATATCAAGGGGAAAGAGAACAAGGTGGAAGATGCACTCAACATAAGGGTGCATTAGATGCATGCTACAACCATTAGAATTTACCAATTAGATTTGAAAGATAGAATTTTAGAGTTTGCAAAATTAGGTTTGCAGTACACAGACATAAGGACAAAATTACAGTAAGGTATTTTGCAGTAGAAAAGTGAAGAATACAAGTTGGAAAAGGGGACATTCCCTTATATAAGGGCATAATTTATGTGCCAAATTCTTAGGAATTGAAAAACATGATTTTAAAATAAATGCATAATGTGGCTTATGTTGGACACCTAGGTTACCAGAAAACTATTGTAGTTGTCAAGAGCCAATATTACTGGTCGTGGATGAAGAAAGATGTTGCACATTATATTTCCAAGTGTTTGGAATGTCAAAAAGTCACGGTTGAGCACATACACCTAGTTGGTTTTCTACAACCATTACCCATTCATGAGTGGAAATGGGAATTTGTAACAATAGATTGTATCACCAAGTTTCCTAGAATAACCAAGAAACATGATTCCATGATGGTGGTGGTTGACAAGTTTACTAAATCTACTCACTTTACTCCAGTAAATATAACTCACAAGGAAATCAAAATTGTTGATATTTATATGAGGGAAATCGCTTGAATGCATGGTATACCCAAGGCCATTGTGACTCACAGAGATCCAAAATTTACATCAAATTTTAGAAGGGATTATTCAAATGATTTGGGACCAACTTGAACTTTAGCACAACCTATCATCCATAATCATATGGGAAAATAGAGGGAGTAAATCAAGTGATTGAATATACATTGACGATGGATGTGATGGACAAACCATCCAAATTGGAGGATTACTTGCACTTGGTGGAATTTTATTATAACAATGGGTATCAAGCATCCCTAAAAATGAACCCATTTGAAGCTATACATGACAAAAAGTGAAACACACCAGTAAGTTTTGACAACCCCGTGCACATAATAGTGGTTGGGTCGGAATTACTTAGGGAAATGGAAGAGAAAATGTTGAAAATAAAATAGAATTTAAAGGTTTCCCAAAACCGGTAGAAAATATATGATGATAAGTGAAGAACCCACAGATAATTTAAAGTGGGTGACCATGTGTTCTTAAAACTAAAGGCCAAGAGAAGTTCCTTGAGGTTGGGAAATTTTTCAAAGTTAGCAGCTTGTTATTGTGGGTCATTTGAAATCCTAGAAAGGATTGGGCCTATAGCATAAGTGATTTCCTTATTTATATCAATGTGTATTCATGATGTATTCCATGTATAATTGTTTAAAAAGTATGTACCTGATACTAATCATGTCATTGATTGGAATGTGATTCAGGTGGAGCAAGAAGGCGACTTTCAAGTGCATCATGTGTGCACATTGGACTAGAATATCAAACATCTCTGGAATTGAGTCGTAGGTCTTGTAAAGGTCCAATGGACCTCGTATGGTCCTGAGGATGAAACTTGGGAGCATGAAGACACTATGAGGAAATAGTACCCACATGTTTTTGTGTGAGTGTATATATTGCACTCAGGACAATACATAAATAAGGAGGGGAATGTAATACCCCTAGGCCGAAATCCAAATGTACATATGAATGTAAATGAAGATATAGGCTGGTGAGCATGAAAATTTCCTATTGTAATGAGATTCTTGTGAATGAGTGTATCTAACATATCTCTTCTCATAGATAAGGTACCACCATTCTAGCTAGCTTGTGCGCTTTTGCATTTTACAGTATTTTATATTTGGGACAATTATTAATAGAATATGAGATTTACTTTATTACT
The DNA here is from genome assembly GCA_009831015.1 of Picea engelmannii. NCBI lineage: Eukaryota > Viridiplantae > Streptophyta > Pinopsida > Pinales > Pinaceae > Picea > Picea engelmannii. The sequence continues at coordinate 335,773 of ML807384.1, forward strand.
GGGTTCCTTTCCATATCTTTGTGTAATTCTATGTTATATATGTATTATATATATTCCTTCATATCGTTTCTAAAATAATCTGGATCAATGGTATCATAGTGGTGTGCTCCTTCTCATCCTCAATGCATGTCCCTAACGAGGTCAGTGTATAGAGGGTTGGGTCTCGAGCTTGTCTCTCTTGAGGAAAACATATCTCGCATGCCCAAGTGACCTTCCATGGTATAATAAAAGAGGGATGACATGATTGGATATCCTTTCAAACTATTGCTTGATGAATCCAACCAACAATCACTTCAGAGGTTCGATGCCATTCAGGGTACAAGTTACGTTTGATATTGCTTTATTTGAAGGGAATATAGATGTTGATTGATGCAAGAGCATTGTTGGAAAGCATGTGGAGCAGGACCTCTCAGCGTTTAGAAATATGTATGGAATCTCAACATTGACAGTTAGGGTAGATATTTTTAAGCATGCCTTAAATCAATGTCAGAAAAATATTTTGAGGCACGCTTGAATGATTGCGAGTGAAGTGGGAGTTTCCACTCCTACTCTGGAATGTGACTGCACTAGGATAGTCGTCAGGATAGGTTTTGATGTAGACAAGTATTCAGGGGGAACCCGAAGAACCCTCTAAGATAAATAGAGGATTGTACGCCCAAATGCGGCTAGCCGCTAGTTAGTAGGATATTTCTGAGTTTTTCAGTTTTTGTTTTGATTACAATTGTAACCATTTTTCACTTTTGAATATAAAAGAGGAAAATTGCCCCAATTCATGGTGTGGACATTGTTTTGCAATTTTATGTTATTGTTTTTTCATGAATGAATGAATGAATTTTTTATGAGTAGATGGAACTATGAATGTTAGGATAAGTTTGAATTGTCTCTCTTCTGTCGAGTGGTGCAAGGTGTGCACACAGAACGCAAGGAGTGCGTTAACGGGATCTATTTTGATTCTGAAGCTCAGAAGAGATAGCATGAAACTTTCCCATTGCAAGGAGTGCAAAGAGACAGGTACAAGGCATGCACATTCATCTGTAAGAATTCAGACCTTGCATAAAGATCCGGTGCAAGGAGTGCATAGATCCGAGATTTGACTAAGTGTCGAAGGGACTTTGCAAGACGTCAAAGACCTAGAAAAGGAGAACGTGAGGAGGGTGAGAGGAATTTATCTTCAAGAAATCCTTCGGATCTGATTTATCGAAATCTTTGAAATGCAAGGAGTGCATGGGAAGTTGAAGCCTTCACAAGACCAAGCTCAGGAGGAATAACATTTTTCATAAGTGTCGACGAGATCCAAGAAACAGACTCATAGGAAGGATAAATGTCGAAACCTTTGAATCTTTTGAAAAATATACTAAGTTCGGAGAAAGCTTAAGCCCAGAAGAAAATATCTCACCCGTCTGATCTAAGTTCCAAAGAAAGGATATGGACCATCTGATCTACACGTAGAAGGATTGTAGCCATCCAATCAAGGTAAGGTGCACTAACATTAAGGCTTTGAAAGTGTATAGGAGAATCAAACTTATGAAGTTTTGAAATCACCGGAATTGTCCACCGTCAAGGGGGACACATGGCGAGAGATCAACATTTCGTTGATTCGTGACTCAGAGAAGTCAAAGGCGGAGTTATAAGAACTTAAAAAATCTAAGTTTGCGACTTGATCGCAGCCATCGATCAGAGGAATATTGTGGACCGTATATATGTTCTTGTCAAGAGTTTGCAACTCGAAAAATCAGAAGTCAGAGTTCTGGGAACTCGTGAAATCCAAGTTCATGATTTTATATGAGTCATCGGATCAAGGAGAGATCTGGATCATTGGTTTTCTAGGGATATATCGGGAGCTTGGATATTGGGAGAAGGAGATCATGACCATTGGATCACGTGGATTTTGGATCGTTAATAAATAAAGTGGAAATCGCAAGTTAGGGTTTCAGGAGGACGAGCAAGCAGGCTTCGTGAAACAGAAAATTGTGAATAACTTGAAATATTGGCTCATAGTCATAGCGAAGGGTCACATTGGTGAAGGAGAATAGAGGGGCTAGCACGCGCTAGGCTCCTGTCAGGATTTCAGAGGTCGGGAGACTAGGGGTGACTCACATGCAAAGACCTGATACAAGAAATTGTGAAACGTCTTCTGAGTTAGGTGAGTGGTCATAGCCATGGTCGCAAGAAGGAAGTGGCTTAGCCAGAGAAGAGCTAGCACCTAGTTGGCGTGGAAGTTGAATAACACTCAGGAGAGAACCCACAAGTCTCATACGACCTGCACATTTGGAGAAAGGACCTGTATAAGTTGGTTTGGGGACTAGAAAAGACCCAAAGAGTCGATCTAACTTAGTTTCTAGATCGATCCTAGACCAGGAGGTCACGCAGCCCTTAGGAGAGAAGGGGGGTCTGCATCATTGATGCTTTGGAAAAATGGTTAAGTCTTCTAGAGGGTTATTTCTCTGTCCATAATTTTTCCAACAGTGAAAATATCACCTTTGTGCTCCTTAAGGCCCTTCCCCGTGTCATAGGTTGTTGGGAAACTTACTCTGAGAAACATGTCGACGATGAGTCTATAATTTTTGGGCTAGGAACCAAATTGGTAGCTCTTTTGGATTCCCTCAAGGAACAATATTACCCTGTTGGAAGTTATTACGACTAGTACATGAGATGGACCACACTGCGCCAAGAGAGAGGCCAAACGGTGTCGTAGTTCACAAATAATTTTCATACCTTGTGCACCAATGTGGTATCAAATAATTTGAGAAACATATGGTCCTAAAATACCATGGGGCTCTACACTAGTACATACAAACCGAAATAGAATTTCTTGACATCTCGTCATTGGGAGTCTCTTATCGATATGTTGTCAAAATCAAGAATAAATTCAAGCAACAGGAAAAGTGAGAGTTTGGATCTACAAATAGGAAACAACCAAAGTATGGTAAGGGTGGCCCTAACTCCTAGGAAAAATGATATATTATGAATCCCCCACCACCTCCTGGGGCTCATGCGAATTCTCATTCTAGGATCGTTCACAGTAGGGAGATGAATTAGCTCAAGGGTCCTCTCTAAACCCTCAAAATCATATACCACAAGACTTGTTTATTTTCCCTACATGCAAATCTATGTTCACGAGGGTCTATTTGTTGGTTGTGGAGCCTAATTATATTCCTCATTCATATATCTTTGTTTTCATTTGTGTTTATACCCCATGAGGCCTCTGAAGGAAAATTTTCCTTCTAAATGTATATTGTAATTTTATAGTAAATATGGATTGTTCATTATAAGTTCACAGATCTAATGATAGAAGTTATGTTAGGGTTTTTTTCCCTAGACGACAACCCTATTTTATGAGGAAAATGTATTATGACTATGTTTTATTCTGAATATTGTATTTTGAGTCAGGATACTGTGAGAAAAAGAAGATGAAGTTACAACGGGTGTGTTGTAGGTTGCATCCCTTAATTTGTTGGATAATAATAAAGGAAGGACCTGCAAATTTCTTTGGTGGACATATCCCACACTGAGTGAACCATGTATATTTGTGTCTCTATTGTATTATGTATCTTCTATGTTTTATTTCCACATTTGTTTTAATTTATTGCTCAACGATCCTGTTTTTCTAACAACTCGTATCAGAGTGAAAGGTAACTCATAGGAAAAGAGGGTTCCTAGTTCGAGTGGGAAAAATGGCGGAAGATGGAAAGTTTAGGGTCGAGAAATTTAATGGCCAAAACTACCAGTTATGGAAGATGCAGATGGAAGATTATTTATATTAGAAGGATTTGTTCCTACCATTATGTAGAATAGCAAAGAAGTCAACGATCATGAAGGAAGAGGAATGGGAGGCTCTTGACAAAAAGGCACTAGGAATGATACGACTAAGCCTGGATTTCAATATTTTGAAATAAAATACAACGAAGGAGCTGATGGATTCATTGGATAAACTATATGAAAAAATCTCGATGTCCAATAAGGTATTTCTACTGAAGAGATTATTTAATATGAAGATGTCAAAAGGTCTGTATGTTGCAGATAATTTAAATGAATTTAATAAGGTTACTAATCAACTAAGTTCTGTAAAAGTGGAAATTCATGATGAGGTCAAGGCTCTTCTAATCTTATGCTCATTTCTATAAAGTTGGAATGGCTTGGTCATGGTTGTAAGTAACTATATATCTAGTTCAAACACTTTAAAATTTGATGATGGTGTTGGTGTTATACTTAGCGAGGAAATGTGATGGAAAAGGACATGTGAGACATCAGGTAATGTGTTAAACATGGAGAAGAGGAGAAGACAAAAGGATAGAGGAAATGTCTCAGGGAACCGTGGGAATTCTAGGAAGGGGAAATCCAAATCCAGAATTGGAAAGATTGAGTGTTGGAATTGTGGAAAGAAAGGACATCCGAAGAAACACTACAGAGCTCCAAAAAAAAAAAGAGATGAACAACACAATAAAAATCAAGAAGCAAATGTAACAGGTGATGTGTTACAAGATGCTTTGATACTTTCTATAGATAATATTTCTGAGTCTTGGGTAGTAGATTCAAGAGCTTCATTTCATGCCATACCCCATAGGAAACATTTTATACATTATGATGAAGGTGATTTTGGATAGGTTCATTTAGCTGATGATGCACCATGCAAAATGTCGGAATGGGAAAGGTAAGAATAAAGTAAAGGAATGGAAACCAATGGTTGTTGAAAGAGGTAAGACATGTTTTAGATCTAAGGAAAAATCTAATTTCAACAGGTTAGTTGGAAAGTGAAGCTTGTATATCTATATTTAAAGATAACATGTGGAAGGTCACCAAAGAATCACTAGTGATAGAAAAAGGAGAGAAGGTAGGTACATTGTATTTATGTACTGGTAATACTAACTCTTCTATCTCTTTAGCTTCTACATGAGTGTATACAACACTGTTGCATCATAGGCTTAGACACATGAGTGAGAAGGGGATGCAGATAATTCACAAAAGAAATTTGTTTCCACTATAGGGACCAAATCAAGTATCATCTCTTGGTATCTCTCATTATTATGTTACTTTTATTGATGATGCAACTAGAAAAAACTTGGGTTTATTACATTCGACAAAAATATGATGTTTTTGATACTTTTAAGAAATGGAAAGATTTGGTAGAGAATGAGACAGGAAAAAGGTCGAAGTGTCTCAGATAAGACAATGGAGGTGAATATTGCATAAAGGATTTTAATGATTATTGTTCATACCATGGGATTCATAGAGAGAAGATAGTTCTAGGAACACCACAAGAAAATGGTGTGTCAGAAAGGATTAATGAGACAATCATGAAGCGTGCAAGGAGTATGATATTGCATGATGGTGTTACACATTATTTTCATCATCCCTATGATCGTTAATGATGTACACCTATTTGTTGCCTTCAGAGGGGTCAATGGCCTAAGTGCCTGAAGAGAGAAGGGAGAAGAACTTCTCCTGAGAAAAGAAATTGCTTTTTCCTATGTAAAAACCTTATAAAAAAGGATGTTTATAGGTTTCTATATAGGCAGGGTGCAAGAATGACCCATTCTCACAGGTTGCACTATAGCCAGGGTGCGAGGTGTTCGCAGGTTGCTCTATAGCTAGGGTGCGAACATTCCATCACGTGGGAAAAATGAGCGTTTTCTCAAATCTTCTAGAAGGGAAAGCTCTTATGGTGAGGTGGCATCCAAATGGTTTGGATCTTACTCGCTTTCATGATTTAGTGGGATCATCCTAACCTCCTCACCTTATCCTCTTCAACTTATAAAAGGAGAGGAGTTCTCATGGAGAAAGTTATCTTTTATTAGCTTGAGCTTGGGTTAGCTTTTGGTTGGCTTGGAATTATTAACTTGGTTGGAGTGGCTTTGAGATTTGCTTTGTCAAGACAGATTGTGAGTAGCTATCAGATCTATGGTTTCAGAATCCTTGGAGCAAGAAGTGTGTGGGGAACGAAGGATAGTTGGAAGGGACCTTATGACATCAAGGCTCAGGTTGTAATCTCTCTTTCATATTTAATTTAATACAGTAATATGTCTCTTTACCATAAAGCTAATGTCACTTTATTACATGACTCCTTGATCATATGTATAGATTAGCTATTGAATATATTGAGTTGTCTTCACTTCGATTGGTTTGTATTGTTGTGGTCTGGACGATACAAGAGCATTGGAGCGAAGCTGGAACAACAGAGACCCAAGGAAGCGTTCATAAGGTATGCTCATGATCATTGCCTCCTAGTTCATTCAATAGTCTAAATCTAGGGAAAGAGTATTATTCTGTCCTGTTTTGTTCTAGATCCAGGTGGATCTAGGGAGATCGGTTTGTGTCTACACTTACGGATTAATCCTGAAACAGATGGTTTCCCTTACAATTTTGGGAAGATGTTATAGATATTGCTGTTTACTTAATAAATAGTGGACCTTCAATCTCTTTGGATGGTAGAATTCTAGAGGAGGCATGGACATGTAAAAAGGTAAACTATACTTTTTTCAAGACTTTCGGTTGTGAAGCATTTTTCCACATTTATAAAGAAAATGGAACAAATCTTGGGGAAAAATCCAAGAAGTGTACCTTTATTGGATACGGTGTTAATGATTTCGGTTATCCCTTATTGGATTATGAAAATCACAAAATCATTAGGAGTAGAGATGTCATATTCAATGAGAAGGTCATCTACAAAGATCAGTTTTAGGGAAAGAAATAGGAAAAATAAAACACAGAATACACAGTTCTCGATGAGATCACTGAAAAAGAAATTCCAAAGGTACCATAAAATAAAAATGTACAACAACAGGAGCAACAGGTACCTCAAAATCGTGCAAGTGTTGTTAGAAAATCTACCAGGTTAACTACACCCACTAAATGATACTATCCTCTATTGTATTATTTATTATTGACTGATTCTAGTGAACCAAAATGTTATGAAGAGGAAATGAAGGTAGACAATCAAAATAAGTGGGAGTAAGGGATGAAAGAGGAAATGGATTCCCCCATAAATAACTAGACTTGGTATTTGGTTCAATTTCATCTAGGAAAAAGAGCATTACAAAATAAATGGGTTTACAAGTTGAAGAAAGAAGATGGAGGCAAAAAGAAGTACAAGGCTAGACTTATTGTAAAGGGGTTTTCACAAAAGAAAGATATAATTTTTGATGAAATATTTTATCCTGTTGTTAAAATGAATTCAATTAGGACTATTTAAGTCTTGTGGAAGTAGAATATTTACATCATGAACAATTAGATGTAAAAACATATTTTGTCCATGGGGATTTCTAGGAAGATATTTATATGCAGCAGCCACAAGGGTATGAGGTCAAAGGGAAGGAAAATTTGGTATGCAGGTTGAAGAAGAGATTGTATGGCCTAAATAAAGATCCAAGGAAGTGGTGTTTGAAGTTTGACAAGTTTATGACAGAACAAGGTTATAGTATATGTCATTTTGATCATTATGTTTATTCTAAAAATCTAGAAAAAGGAATCTATATTATCTTTCTATTGTATGTAGATGACATGCTTGTTGAAGGGTCTAATATGCAAGATATAAATGTGCTCAAGAATAAATTAGCTAATTAATTTGTGATGAAGGATTTTAGTGCCGCAAATAAAATACTTGGTATGCGAATAACAAGAGATAGGAATAATCGCAAATTAACATTATCTCAGGGTGAGTACATAGAGAAGGTGTTGGAGAGGTTTAGAATGAAAAATGAAAAACCAGTTAGTACACCTTTGGCCAGCCATTTCAAATTAAGTAATGAAATGTGTCATAATACATAAGAGGAGAGAGAATACATGTCTAGGGTCCCTTATTCATCAGCAGTTGGTAGCTTGATGTATGCGATGGTTTGCACAAGAGCATATATTGCACATGTAGTGGGAGTTGTGAGTAGGTATATGAACAATCCAGGTAAAGAACATTGGGAGGTATTAAAGTGGATTCTCATCTATTTGAGAGGTATTGCTACTCATGCATTATGATTTGGAGGTTAAGAAACTCTTCTACAAAGATATTTTGATTCAGATATCGCAGGTTATAAAGATAGTAGGAGGAGCACCACATGGTATGTTTTTAGCATAAGTGGAACAACAGTAAGTTGGATTTTGAAACTGTAAAGGTTGTTTCAATTTCAACAACAAAATCATCGTATGTTGTTGCTACAGAGGCTAGTAAAGAAATGATTTGGTTATAGAGGTTTATGGAGGAATTGGGAAAGAAGCAGGAGAATAGCAAGTTGTACTGTGACAATGAGAGTGTCATTAATATTGAAAAAAACTCATCCTTCCATTCGAATACTAATCATATATAACTGAGGTACCAGTTCATATGATCTATTTTGGAAGATGGATATTTGAATTTTGAAACGATACACACTAGCTAGAATCCTACCGGCATGTTAACAAAGGGAGTAACCAAGGAGAAACTGAGTTCCTGCTCAGCTTCAGCTGGTCTTCAAGCATGAAGGTGAATATGGGAAATTTTCCAGGTCCAAGAAGGATCATAGTCCAGGAGATACAACAATGATGGAGTTGTTGAGATTAGTCTCCAAGTGGGACATTGTTGGTTGTGGAGCTTGATTATCTTCTTGATTCATAGGTCTTTGTTTTCAACCATGTTTATACCCCATGAATACTTTACACCCCGGAAAAATGTACACTCTTCCACGCAGGGAAGTGTAGGGGGGTTTCCCCTCCTGTAGGGTCTGGGGCTAAGCGTGCCCTGGTAGGAAAAATTTCCTTGTAAATGTGTATTGTAATTTCATAGTAAATCTAGACCGTTCATTATAAGGTCGCAGATCTGATGATAGAAGTTATGTTAGGGTTTTTTCCCTAGAAGGAAACCCTCTTTTATGAGGGAGATGTATTGTGGCTATGTTTTGTTGCGAATATTGTATTATGAGTGAGGATATTGCGAGAGAAAGAAGAGGAAGTTACAATTGGTGTGTTGTAGGTTGTGTCCCTTCATTTGTTGTATAATAATAAAGGAAGGACCTAGAAATTTCTCTGGTGGACGTAGCCCACACTGGGTGAACCACGTATATATGTGTCTCTATTGTACTATGTATCTTTTTTGTTTTATTTTGACATTTGTTCTATTTTATTTCTCTGCGATATTGTTTTTCTAACACTATTTACCTATGTGGATAAATCCATGTGACCTCAGGCCAAAAATAATGGGCTAAGCTCTTTACCCATAGGAACTCCGACACTTCGGAGTTCCGGGATTTGGGAGTTCCGACAACAATACAAAATGTTCCTCCCGAATGTCGAACTCATGGACAACCGAACTATGGTGGATATCAATGTCTCTCGACGAGAACTGAGATCTATGGCTTCATGATGTATTTCAGGACTCCGCACTTTGGGAGCTTACCCACTCCAACATGCAATACCCCTAAAATCATGAATTCCAAACTTGCAAATCAAATGGAAAACTCTCACCTCACATCAACAATTGATATTTACTCCATGCTCCGGGCTTCAACACTTTCTACAACACCACACCTCAAATCCTTCAAAGTGCCAAAATGGAGAACTCACGAAGGGTTGTGATCAATGGTCCATCTGCCCTCGTAAATGCATGATCAAGATATAATATAGCCTTTAGTAGTTCTCAACCCAGGAAAAAATACACTCAGTTTCCTCTGGAGTGCCAGATCTCCAGACTCTAAAATCTGTCGACATGTGGCTCTTTGTGCCAGTGGCTAGGATCCATTCCAGGCTTTGGAACTTTGGTAGTTCCACACACGTTTACTACAACACTTCCAAATCGAGGGATTGTCTAACTTCTGAACAACATTGGATCTGTGGACACATGTCCCCACAAATGGACGGTCCATATTTTCTTTGGATCCCGGGACTTCGGGAAACTCGTCTCCTCCACAAAACTTACTTGAAAATATTTGAATACGCGAAGTGTGAAGGATTTCAAGGGTTTTCACCTACACTACTTTCCCAGATCTTACGGCTAGGAAATATCTAACTCCTCCTCGAGTGAATCTCATCCACTCGACCTTGAAAATGAAAGGTTCTTCCTCCAAAGGATTATTTTTTCTATCCCTCCTGATATTTATCACTCGAGGTGATTCAAACTTCCATCGCACAACTTTCTCTTCATTGAAAATTGAAACTTGAATATTTTTGATAAATCCTCCCACACACTCCTTGCGCTTTACTTCTTTGAGATTATTTCAACACTTGACTTATAAGCATTTGCAGCAAATTTTCTGAGGATCTTACAAGGTCTTATCTTTTTCATCTTAAATTTTTTATACATCCATTTTGAAAATATATCCTTTATCATATGTGCCAAAACCTGATCTCCAATTTCAAAATTTACCTCTCTTCTCCTATGGTCTATTCTACTTTTTATTTGTGGCTATTGTTATGTAGTTGTCCCTTTATCTGATCATGTAATTTATGCATTTCTACAGTAAATTCCTATGCTCATGTGCTTTGAAATTCATCTCATCCCATATCTCTCAACTATAAAATTCCTCTTGGATGCATTCCATATACTATCTATAATGGGATTTTACCAGTGCTCCTATTCGGCGAGTCGTTATATGCAAACTATTATTGGGGCTAAATTTGATCCCACTAATTGTTATGTTTAGTGAAAAAACTCCTCAACAGGTTCCCTAAAGTTTGATTCACCACCTAAGGCTATCCTTCTGTCTAAGGATGATATTCCAAATAGAAATAAAAACTTGTCCCCAGGTTCTTTCACAAGGTTCTCCAAACGTGTCCCACAAATTTGGTATCTGTGTCTAAAACTATGCTCCTTGGAAACCCATGCAATTTCACAATTTCCTTGAAAAATAAATTCACTATATGAGTAGCATCATTGGTTTTGTGACATGGTATGAAATGTGCCATATTCAAAAATTTGTCAACCAACAAAATACTGAATCATTTTCCCTCTGGGTTCTTCGTAATCCCATAATAAAGTCCATACTTATAGCATCCCATGACCTATCTATAATAGGAAATGGTTGATACAATTTGGTGTTCTGCTTATTTCCTTTAGCATATTCACAGATCATGCATCTAGACATGAATTTATTCACATCTTCCCTCATGCCTAGCCAAAAATATGAAGAACTCAACTGTGCATATGTTTTATCATGGCGAAAGTGTCCATCCAAACCTCCACTATACTTTTCCTTTAGAAAATTATCCCTCATTGAGAATTTTTGGATACACAACTGACCTCCTTTAAACAACAATACACCTTGGATCAGATACTCCATCCATTGATTTATTTCCCTTAGCAAAGGGTTCTCACATGCTTCATAAGATTCTTTGAAATATGGATCTTCCTTATACATCTCCATGAGGTGTTCAAATCCTAAGGTCTCGACTTGGAATTCCTGCCAAATAAAACATCCCCTAATCAAAGCATCTGGGACCTTGTTGGAGATTACACTGATATGCTTGATAAAAAATGTAAAATTCTACATGAATTCTACCCATTTGGCATGTCTCTGATTCAATTTCTCTTGTCGGGTTATAAACTAATCCTTTAGGATAAGATAATGCCTCCAATTTTTCAAAGATTGAATCACAACACAAAATTTCTTATCATATGCTGATCCAGGGGATCAAATTTTGCTCAAAAATTCAAAGTGCTCGAAATCGCTTCAAAATGAACAAGAGCGTAGGCGTCATCATTACAAACCCAACGCAACTTGTTTTGGTTCAAATGGAGATCGGGAGCAAGAGATATCGCGTTCTGTTCCAAATGACAAACAAGAAAAAAAAAGGGATGTTGACTATACAGTCCGTACAGTCTGTACGGACGCTGATGTGGCAAGTCGTATGACACATGGAAGGAAGATATTTTGACAGTTGGCAGGTGACATGGCTTGTTTGCAGTGAATGGAATGGCAACACGTGGCCCAATCAATGGCCACCACGTGCCCCCTATATATTGGTTTAAAATTTATTTGGAGTCCACCGGATTCAACCCCGTGACCTCCACCCACATGCAAAGATTTGGAAAATACCACCAACCAACGTGCCACCATAGTGTTTCTTAACACTATATGGTGTGGATTCTATTTGAATTCAAATGTTGTAAGTTTGGGTGGGGGGTCGGGCTGGGGCTTAGCCCCAGCCCGTGGTTATGTTATATTGTAATATGGCCATGGTTTAAACCTTTTCGTGCACATTCCAAACTAAATCCCAGTCGTATGTGTTGTAATATGACCACGGGCGCGCGTATGTGTTTTAACATAGCCCTTTTAATATATATCCAGGTCACATGTGTTATGCATAGAACAACTGGCATGCCGACCGTTGTCCTGTGGTTTGGACTCGGCCCTTTTTATATGTGCGCGAGGTAATATGGCGGCTATGTGCTCGTAGGCCTTGGATGGTTAAGGCCCAATGTGTAACCGTTTGACAGTTTGTATCGGTCATGCGGTTGCACCCGGTGCCAAGTTTTAATGCTTAAATATGCATGTGGGCTAGGTTGAGTCAACAAGGGTGCGTTTTGTAGATACAGGGACAACAAGTTTGAAGGGGGACTTCCAGGAAGCCTATCTTCTTCAATTTTTGGCCAAACAAGGTGCCGAAAGAGCCCAGCTAGGGGTTTTTGGATGTTCTAAAGCCATTGGAGCAGCCTATTTGGAATGTTGAGCATTGTAAAGCACATTTTTTAGCACTTTGAGCAAATAATACAAATGATCCATTGGAAGTTGGACCAGGAGATGTAGCCCAAGAGAGGGGTGAACTCCTTTATCATTTGTTGTGTTATGTGTTTTCTGTTCACTATTTTTGTTGTTGTTTATATGCATCTTGAATCAGTAAATCCTAATAAAGTTGTGTTGCAAAGTTGATCCATTTGCATTTTAACACATAAAATTTAACTTGCAAATATTTTCAAGAATACAGGTCTTCTTCATTTTTAGATCAAGTTGGTATCAGAGCATAGGATTTTGAAGACTTGATGTAACAACCCTAGTTGAATATATTCTTAGGGATTATTAAGTAAAAATTTATTAGGTAATTAATTTTTCCTAACATGTTATTAACTAAACACAGATTGGTATAATGATATTAATTAAATATTAATTAATTAATTAATGGTTATAATTTTGATTAATTAATTAATTAATTAATTACCTATCGCATTGAATGAACAGGGTAATAAATTTAAAAGGGTTAATAAATTATGTTGTTTAATTAAATGATCTATGTATACTAGGGGATAAGAAGCATTAATAAATAAGGATAAGGAGCATTAATAATAGGATAAAGAATTGATAATGGGATAAGATAATAAATGTGTAGGTAAGGAAATAAATGAGGAGAAAGGGCGGTGAAGGAGTATATGAGCGGAGGAGGCTTATGGAAGGAGGGGGGATCATTTTTGGAGGGTTCTTTTTGGATTTTCCCAGGGGAGTTGAGTTCTATAGTCAGGAAGGATTAGTACAGGGGGCACCAGTTTGCTGGAGGTTTTGGGCACGGGGGCCGGGATATCCATATGGTATCCTGGAGCTAGGAAGTTGTCCTAGTTGGCAGGGTGGAAACACAGTTTGGGCAGAGTTGGTCTGTGGCTTCAATATGGGCAAGGCAGTAGCAGGAAGGTCAACAAGACAAGATAAAGTTTAGCATCAGACCAAGTTATTTTAATTTACGTTTTTTTTTTACGCATTCTCATGAATATGTAATGGCTATTTAAAAATTATTAGCATGCTGTTATTTAGATTTATGCTGCTTATATGAATTTCCGCTACTTATACGATGAACGAAAGAAATTAATTAGAGGTAATTTTTATCTGTTTAAATTTATGAGTATTTTTAGGATTAATTTAAAATTAGGTCCTTACATAATGGTATCAGAGCTAAAGTTCAGAAGATGGAGCCTTAAAGGCCTACCTAGAACTAAAATGTAAAACTTAAAAAAAAAAATGTATATATCATCCAATTTAATGAACTAGAAAGAGTTTCTTAAGAAGGGATAAAAACTTAGAAAAAAAAATGGCTTAAAATGACAATGGCCTGTAATTAGAATGGAACCGAGTCCCCTATTAGGGCAGAAAACTCCCCAATACAAGTCAATTAACCTTATAGAACCAACTCAAAACTAGAAACAGTCCAAAATTAGAAACAACACACACACAAAAAAAAAACACAACCTAGAACTGAAAATACTCCAATACTGGAAACACCCAAAAGAATCCTAAGAGAAAAGTAACATTAAAACCTTAAGAAAACCCTGAATATAAAAGAAGGAGAAATATGTAAGAAATTCCCCATAGTGTCAAGTCTCTCTCCACTTATTCAAGTCACCTTCACGCCTATAAGGGTTTTGACCTCCTGGAAGAAGTAAGAAGTACAAAGAATAAAGAGTATTAGGTTCAAAAAAAAATCTTAAATATAAAAGAATATAGAAATGCATATTAGATATACATGTAATCCTATGATATTTTCATAGGAAATGGAGGTTTACATCTATTACATGAAAGAAATAAAATAAAATAAAATAATATATAAATATAAATATATATATATATATATATATATATTGTTATGCAGAAATAAAAAAAATAAAAATAATAAAAATAAAAATAAAATTAATTAAAGAAAAAAAATAAAAATTATTAGGCCCGAGGCCCAATATCCAAGTCATTTTATTACTAATTCCTCGGTGAGGCACCGCCCTTCAATGGTCGTTGGCCGGCCCTTTCTCTATGATTTCCTCCCTGAGCGCGAGTTCAGGAGTTAATGCACAATTGCAGAATGCAATACAAAAAAAGCACTAAGCCAAGGCACCAAGGGAGGAGCCACAAGGCTATATGTGCATTACACACCTTCTGGATACCATATACGAACAATGCCACGTTCCCCCTGAGTAAAAAAAAAATACACTGGAGTTGCACCACTTTTCTTCTGATGCTCAGACAATGTTTGGCTTTGGTTCATAACAAACACCAGCTTGGAACCACTTGGGAGAACACACACAACTTCTAGTGGTTCATATATTGGTATTGCTACCATGGATATTTGAACCCACACTTTTCAGACCGGAAGCTAAATCTTGCGCCTAAGACCAACTCTGCCATCTCTCAGCAGGTCCAGAGTTTGAAACTCCCTCGCAGCCTCCAAAAAAAATAAAAAATAAAAAATAAAAAATAAAAACACGAGCGTACGAGCCGATCGATACTTAACCCATGCTCCTGCAACTGATGACGAACTTATGATGAGCAGAGCCACAACGAGCTACAATTGGGGAGTGGGAACAATCCTAAAACACGCACAGGTATAAATATAAAGGAAATCTTAATCAGTCTTTCGAGCTTTTGGCTAAAATGGAAGTGAAAGACTTATATCCTAATGTACGCACTTACAATATCTTCATTGATAGTCTATGCAAGAAAGCAAAAAGTGATCAATCTTATAAACCCTTAAGTGAATATATGTGTATAGAGGGGTTCGACCCTGGGACTTTCGCCCGCCCCACCCGGCATGCGATTTGTTCGTAGGTTATCAGACCCGTGACACCCAATACAAAAAAAACCAGCTTTGAGCGCCAAGCCATCAAAGGGGGAAAAATTCACAAGGACCGCCA
This sequence comes from Picea engelmannii, assembly GCA_009831015.1. Taxonomy (NCBI): domain Eukaryota; kingdom Viridiplantae; phylum Streptophyta; class Pinopsida; order Pinales; family Pinaceae; genus Picea; species Picea engelmannii. The sequence continues at coordinate 351,335 of ML807384.1, forward strand.
CTGTGCTTAATGCAACACAAAACTCTACAGCTTCAACAGCCACCGCCATACACAAAGTCGCATCAGATGCCAAGTCGCAAGACATCCCACACAAGGTACCAAACTGAGAATCCATGAGGGAGCCAAAAGGAGAGCCACAACACAGGTCACAAGCGAGTGCCCAAAGCACTGAGCTGCAAGCCAAGTCGAGGAAAATCCCTCAGGTTATACATGGCCCATACATTACCCACAGCTTGCAAGCTGAAAAAAAAAACAACTCATAAAAAAAAACAAACAAAAAAACAAAGTCCAAGAGAAAAAGCCATCGCCCAAGCATGCCAATGCCAATCCATTACACACAAGCCATCGCCCAAGCACGCCAGCGCCAAACACAAGTAACACGGAGGAGCAGCCCATGAGGGCAGAGTTAGGTGCATTGCGCACCAGTACCAAAAAACCTAACAATCAAGCTGCAAAAGCCAATGAAAACCATTGTAATAAACACCAAACAACACCAAGCCTTCTATGTGTGAGACCACAACGTAGCCATTGCAGAGTGAGGGAGAAGAAAACCTTGGTTGATTTTGTAGAAGAGGGAGAGGCGACAGAGCAAGTAAGGAGCATTGTAGAGTGCATGTAGGGTTTGGTTTTTCTTTTTTGTTTGAGTGTGTAGGGTTAGGTTTAGTTAGGAGGGCAATAGGGGAAGCAGGGAGGGCACGTGGAATCCATGCATGCCTGTACCTTTTTTTTTTTATTATTTATTATTTTGATTTTTTTTATTTTTTTATATTATTTAAAATTTTCATATATATATATATATATATATATATATATTATTTTTTATTTTATTTATTTTTTGTACGTTTAAATTATTTAGTATAAAGTATAATTAATCAACTTTAATTTAGATAGAAAAATTAATAATTAAAAAAATCATAATAATAAAATGATGGGGCTAATTTAGGTAATTAAGCTAGTTAATTTTCTTTAATGGTTTATTGGTAAAACCTAATGATTAAATTAATATTATAAAAATAATAGTGGGTTGATAGCATTAATTTAATTGAAAATATATATTTAAAAGAAAAATATTTTTTTTAAAATTAATTGCATATTT
>ML807385.1:9024-28041 GCA_009831015.1 Picea engelmannii
ATAAATTATCTTCTTGAGCCGACAAGGCTTCTAGGGTTATTAGCCAACTCATTAGGGTTTCTCTTGCTTCCCGGAGTCTTCTATTCTCGTCAGGTTCACACGTGGGGGTAAATACCTCCCGCAGCTACCATAATATTAACAAAGGTGTCCTATTAAGTCTAATTAATAAGTTTTAGACCTATGAGCTAAATATTGCGAAGTGTGATTGAGTGCTTGTAGCTTGCTCAACAAATGATTGCCAAAAAACTGAAACTGAAAGATAAGAAGGCTGATGCCTTTAAACAAATGTATTGTAAGTTAAAATTTAGTTTCCGGAAAAGGCCTTGGGGACCTAAACCAGAATTAACAATTGAGTTCTTAGTTTATTAGATTGCACATGTGAAGTGTGAGCACTGAAAGTAACTTGTGGATTTGTAAAAACTGATTACTTTATGCCTTTAGGAAACCAGTGTTAGCATGCGCATGTGTAATATAAAGATTAGATAAACTGAAACTTGCATGCAACGAAAATAGAGATCTAATCCAAGCCACCACGGGCTCTAAGCTAGTATGTGTTAAGTGTGAGATCTACTCTAGATTATTTTAAGTTAAGCATGCATGTAGAAATCACAACTAATCTAGCTAAACTAAGCAAGGTAAAGACTGAAGGAAAGGAAAGCAAGCTGCTTGGGTACAACTCCTTTGGGCTTGCGTTTACAACATTTTAGAGAGGAAAGGGTGTGTTGTGTTTGAAAATTGGGCAGCATGCCGTCTTGTCTTGGTAAGAAATGCAGAAATGAGCAAGCTATTGCTTGCTGATTTGAGCTGCAACACACTCAAAAATTCAATGAAATTTCTGTTTTTAGGCAGGATATTCTTACATATGTAAACCATAAAATTATATGATTTTAGGTGACCTATCTGAACACATTAGCTACCAAAATGAAGAATGAGAGAAGGTGAATAATATCAGAAATAATTTGGAGTGTAAGTGAGAAGTAAGGCTAAATCCGTGCTTGGACTTATCCCAATATCCTCTCCTTGAAGTATCCTGCAAAGCTTAAACAGAATGTGAGATGTAAATAGATAATGATGGCATATATTAATAATCAAAACTACTTTCAATCATTAGTAAATGCAGATCAAATAAGCTAGCAATTATACAATCACTAAACTTAGTTAAGTAAACTAATTTACCCAACAATCTACCTATGATCACACAACTATTTAAAACAACACGATTTCACCTCATATGCATGCAAAGAGCCCAGACAAATCTTGAGATCCGTGTATCCTCCAAAGCATTTCCTTTTATTATCCAAATGGAAGAAGTTGTAGCAACAAATTGCTACAAGTTCTTCAAGAGCCACACCAATGAAGAGAGGTGACAATAATGATGAGAGAGGAAGAGAATAAGATAGTGAGAAAATAGTAGCAAAACAGTGCAATAATGAAAGGTGAGTAAAGAGTGAGGGAGAGGTTTCTTAAATAGCAAAAGAAACCAAGGAGACCCCCCTCAGATCTTTGACAAATGTCAAGATCTAAATTCATGAGGAAACTCAAACCAATGAAAGAGTGAGCTTTTAGGGTGAAGGGAAATGGTAGGTAAATGAGTTGGATAGGAAGAAAGCAAGGGAAGAGGAAACGTACTTGGCAAGTGAGGGAGGCGTAATAAGCAAGAGAMGACCCACGTATGGGTTGAAGGAGGAGATCCATGCTTTCATTCCATTTTTAATGAGATGTTTCCATCTYTGCATGAGGCACTTCCCAAACAAACYGAGGATAAAGCGTGAGTTTGAGGGAAAGCGTGAGAGAATAGGAAGAAGTGTGGGTGGAGTGTGTAAGACACACTCCCAAGGTGACGTGGAAGGTAAGGCAAAGTGAACGTGAGGAGGGGAGGACCCACGACTCATTTTAAATGAGTTTCCAATTAAATACAATGAAGTGGGGGCGCATTAGCTAAGAGGGGTGTGAGTTTAATGTGAGGTGTGGCACGAGTGTGATGTCCACACTCTAAAGTGGGACATGGATGGGAGAAGAAGGGTGCACCTCATGAGGAGGGGCCCATAACTTATTTAATATGAGTTAATATATCAATTAAAGAATTATTACATGCTCACGTGGGAAGGGGGAYGTGAACCTTAAGGGAAAAAATTAAAAAGGGTAAATAAAATAAAAGTGGGTTTTAAAGGGTAGGTAAAGGTTAGGATAGGTAGGTGGGGTATCTCTCATCATTATTTGCCACTTACTTCATCTAATTTGGACCACTATTACAAAATTTACATTTTCCCATRTTCTGGGTTTGGCAATTAAAACCGCTATTTTTCCGAAAATCTCCTAAGTGGACAAAAAACCTAGCAAGACTTGTTCGACTGAGTTGAAACTTGGTCCATGGGTTTAGGGGGTCTCATTAGCTTTCTTTTGAGTACGAATACCCCTATCAAAGATCCCGGGACCTAAGTTTTACATTAAAAACCCAGAATTAATTAATTAATTAATTCAGAACTTAAAAAAAAACCTAGCTATAGTTGACGAAATTCCGCGAAATTTCACGTGTTGTCTTACATGGTCATTTACAACATTCCTAAACACTAGCTACCTAGGAATGACTTCATTAGAATGCCTTTCACCACTTTGGAGGATTTATTGGGTGGGAGTGAAAACTCAAGGGAAATTAACCCGGCTGGTTAGGCCACATTAACCTCCTGAGGATAAAAAACACTCAGTGAAAGGAACTCTCCTAGTGAAGAAACCCTAAGGCAACTGACCTAACATGATCCATGTAGACCTATTACATTATAAACCCACGCAGGGGTGCGGTAATCCCGCTTATAAAATTGTGTGCTGGAGCAAAAAATGCCGTGTAGAACCAAAAAGTCTTTGTCATGTTTGCATCTGTTGATGCATATCTTCACGGTACATGGAGTTGACCCCCTAGTTGAAGAGGCGGTCAACAATCTTCACGAGGTTCCAAGAGTTCAAAGCTCTTGTGGAGAACCAGGCAGGAAAGAAGATCAAGGTCTCATGGTCAGACAATGGAGGCGAGTATGCCTCCACAAAGTTTGTAGACTTCTATACCCAGGCAGGGATCAGAAGGTAGATGATTGTGCCTTAAAATCCCTAGCAGAACGAGGTTGCAGAGAGGAAGAACAGGGCCATTACAGGTGCAACGAGATCGATGTTGCATGATCAGGCATTGCCTTTATACTTATGGGCCGAGGCTAGTGCCGCTGCAGTTTATTTGCAGTATAAGAGTCCCCACAGAGTCTTGGGGAGGAAGACTCATGAGGAGGCCTTCACTGGGAGGAGGTCCGATGTTGAGCATATTCACATTTTTTGATGCTTGACATACTCTCATGTCCCCTCAGAGAAGAGGACAAAGCTAGATCCCACAACGCAACAGGGGATCTTAGTTGGATACTCAGAGGTCTCGAAGACCTATCAGATCTACGTTCCATCATAGTGGAAAATAGTGGTGAGCAGAGATGTCAGATTTCAAGAGGGTAGAGCTTTCAGGAGGTCTCTCGAGTCAAGAGATAGAGTTGAGGAGGTCCCAGAGACTCAGATTGATGTATCAGAGTCGACACAGCCTCAGGTGTTGAGTGCACCAGTTTCAGGGGTGACAGGGGCTCCTTGTATGGCTTCAGGATCACAGTTGCAGAGTATTCAGGTAGAGGGTGCAGAGACTTCAGGATCTCAGAGTGTTGGGATTAGATCTGAGGTTGAGACTCTTGGGCGCAGAGATATCACTTCAACTTTGGTTACTTTAGGGAAGAGGAAACCGAGATGGTTTTAGGAGACCCTGAAGGAAGCCAAGGAGAATGTTGGAGAGCCCAAGGGATTGTTCAGAGAGAGTAGAGCGCCAAAGAGGCTTGGGTCCTACTTGGCGATGGTGACGAGCATCACAAATTCAGATCCCACGACTTTTGTGCAGGCAGTTGACCAGCAGGTTTGGTGAGAGGCCATGTTGGAAGAGTATGACTCTATCATGAGCAATGATGTATGGGGGGTAGTGCCAAGACCAGTGGGGAAGTCAGTTGTGACTTCCATATGGTTGTACAAGACTAAGAATGTTGCAGATGGCAACATAGAGAAAACACAAGGCCCGGTGTGTGGCGAGAGGATTCTCTTAGATAGAGGGAGTCAACTATGATGAGACATTTGCCCCAGTTGCGTGATACACTTCCTTTCGGAGCATTATTGCCATAGCGACAAAGATGGGTTGGAGGATACATGAGATGGATGTAAAGACTGCATTTCTAAATGGCTTTATTGAGGAGGAGGTGTACATAGAGCAATCGCAGGGGTTTGAGGTGTTGGAGAGAGATTCTCATGTGTGCCTTTTGAGAAAGGCACTGTATGGTCTGAAGCAAGCTCCCAGAGCTTGGTATTCATGGATAGAAGCTTATTTGCTTCAGATGGGGTTTGAGAAGAGCGAGGCAGATCCTAACCTCTACTATATCATTCGAGGTGAGGATACACTTTTTCTCATACTATATGTGGATGACTTGTTCATCACAGGAGCAGAGCATCTCATAGCTAAGTGCAAGTTGAGCCTTGCATCAGAGTTTGAGATGACAAACATCGGATCGATGCACTATTTCTTGGGCATGGAGGTTTGGCTGGAGGAGGGTCATATCTTTCTCGGACAAGGGAAGTATGCAGCAGACACCTTGAGCAGATTTCATATGGAGGACTGTAGGCTCATGTCTACACCTATGGTCACCAACTGGAAGAAGCTTAGTGCTTTAGATTCTAGGTTGGTGGATGCTACAGGATACAGGCAGTTGATCGGGTCGTTGATGTATCTGGTCAACACTAGACCAAATATTAGTTTTGCCGTGAACACTCTCAACCAGTACATGGGTGAGTCGAGGAGTGTTCACTGGATTGGGGCAAAGCATGTTCTGAGGTATATTGCAAGATCAATGGATTTTGGTTTGGACTATGTCAGAGGAGATGGAGTGAGTTTGGTTGGCTACACAGACTCAGACTGGGCAGGATGTGCCATTGACAGGAAGAGCACCTCAAGGTGTTGTTTTGTGTTGGGCTCAGGAGTTGTTTCTTGGTTCAGTCGAAAATATAAGTCAGTAGCTTTGAGTTCAGTCGAGGCAGAGTACATGGTAGCCAGTCAGGCCAGTTGCAAGGTCATTTGGCTTCGTAAGTTGTTGGTTGGTTTATTTGGTCAGGAGTTGTCTCCAATAGTCATTCACTGTGATAATCAAGGTTGTATCAAACTCTCTGAGAATCCAGTGTTTCATGATAGGTCGAAGCACATTGAGATTGGGTTCAGCGTGGGGTAGGTCAACTTCAGTATATTCCGACTAATGAGCAGGTGGCATCTATTCTCACCAAGGCCTTGCCAAGGGGCAAGCATGTCTATTTCAGAGACAAGATGGGCTTGGTGAGAAACACTTTCCTCGGTAAGAGGGAGTGTTGAGTTCTGGTGTACCTTGGGAAGTGGTCCCCTTGTGGTTGTGGATCTCTAACCACAAGAGGAAAATATTTGACCCTTTGTACCTTGTCCTTTGTCTAATTTCACGTTGACTTTATCCTAAGTCAAAAAGGTGAAATTTGTCACTTAAGGCAAAAGTGACTATTAATTCACTTTGTGGGTGAATTAAGGGACATAAAGCAAACTTAGGAAACTTAACCAAAAGTGGGTTTCTAAGTGAGATACTTGAGATGAGATCCCACCCATGAATTAGAGATGGCTAGAGTTGATCCTAGCCATTGATCTCTAGGTTTGTCTAAGGAAAGCTTATGAGGGTGCATAGGGCCATTTGGAGGCTCATAGTTCACTTGCTCACTTGGAGAGTTTGGTGAGGAGGAAGAAGTGGAGAATGGAGGCATTGATGGAGCTAGCTTGGGTGCACTCATTCATGGAGGGTGCAAGGAAGCTTGGAGCTTCAAGCTTTGTGTGTTAGTGTTATTGCTTGGTGGAGGGCGCACTTGTGGAGAGAGAGCGTAGGCTTGCAGGCACTACTTGGAGTGAATCTAGAGCAGATCTGATTGGTGAAGGTTTGAGGCAGCATACAAAGAGAGATTTGCATGCAAGGGTTTCTCAAACAGCCAAGAGAAGGTCAAGGGCGCACTAGTTCATTAGCTTGGACAAGAAAGAGGAAGGGCGCACTTCTTGGGCTCATTTCTCAAGGAACTTGCTAGCAAAGCTTGAGAGGAGCTTGCTATGTGTACAGTTTCCTTTGTATTTACTTCTTTGTTGTATTCCTTGCTTGAGACACTCCATATATATACATCTATCCTAAACTGGTATTCCTCGAGGGGGTTTTGTCTAGGGTCATGTTGACCAAAAGTTACATGTGTTCAAATTTCATGTATGCTTAGTTTTATATCAGCATTAGGAGCTTGTAAAGATCCTAGAGGAGTGTTATTTGTTTTAAGGTATTTGCATGTGCTAAGATCAGTTACGAAAACACTTGCAAGGGCACCTTAAAAGAGCACTTAACCATCAGTTTGAAGGCAGAATTTTCAGACCTGTTTGCTGTCCGAAAACAGCAGCAAGGACAGCTTTTTTATCTCAAACTTAGAACCCAACAAGAGGTCAAAGACAGACCTGTTGGGCAGCCTTCTTGTTCCTCAAAAATCTACAAAGGCTACCATCAATAAGAGATTAGAAAAAATATATCCAGATTTAGAATATTTGAGCTGTAACTCTCACAAATGGGTTTGTCTTAAAAACAACTCTGTTTGTTCTTTCTCTGTCCAGGTGTGGCGTGAGGGAAGGATTGGCTGTTAGAGAAACGTGCCAAATGTGAGAATCATAACTCTTGTTGCAATTGTCTACCATTACAAATTCACAGTTTTTAGGCACGTATTGGACACATAGACACAAGAACCCTAGTTATCATGAAAACAATATCATTGCTACATATGCTATTGGCTAGTGCTATTAACAAGCTGTTCAAATATCTTAATCTATTAAAATTACTGCATGGAAAGAATGTAAAGAAACTTGGGAAACATCAAGATTTCATAGCCTCTAACTAGTCCATGACCTTGTGCCAACTTTTGTCTTTCTCTCTCTATATGGATATCATTACCAAAAAGAAAGGTTGATTCATATCAAAGATTTTGATTTTGATCTAGCGAAGCTCATGGATCAAGTAAGTCTAGGCACCCACGTTCTCTCTTGTGACTTGGGAGGTCTGCACTGCTGAAGCTGATCTAGAAGTTCAAGCATTGTGACAAGAACATATCCACCCCCTTTCAAGCATAAAGGAATCAACCAAAAGTTCAACAGGGTTGCATTAGTGCATTCACTTACGAATCTACGATATGGCACTAATAATAGTTATCTATGTGATTGTAAACTAGTTATTATGTTAGATTTCAAGGGTTGCATTAGTGCATTTACTTGTCGTATGGCACTAATAATGGTAATTTATGTGATTGTAGGCTAGTCACAATCATGCGAGTGATAGCTAAGCACTAGCCATGTGATTGGTAGTTGATGAATTGTAGAAAAGATAATATTCATAAACTCCATGGCAGGATTGACTTGGGGAAAGCTCCTTGGCAATTTATTGGAGATTGATCCAAATTTATATTCTAGTGATAGATTAGTTTGTGAGTACTCTTTTTTAATGCTTATGCTCGTTGAGATCACAAGAGAGAGAAGGATCGAATGGAACCACCAACAATCCCTAAATCAACATGAACCATAAGCACATCATAAAGAGAAGAGAAGATGAACTTATGAAAAAGAGAGACAAAATATGGGTTAATTTGTCATTGGGAAAGCATATAGGTAGCACATCATAAAGAGAAGAGAAGATGAACTTGTGAAAAAGAGAGACAAAATATGGGTTAATTTGTCATTGGGAAGCATATAGGTTTCAGTGAGTTGGCACCATGGACCAGCCTATTCCCCTTCCAAGCTTCAATCTTAGAATCACCCAATTCCTATCTCAAGCGGTGTAGGAGGAAGAGGTATCAGGACATGTTTTGAATATATGTTGGAACCTTGGAAAAACTTGTTTTAAGTGTGCTAAAGTTGAAAAACATCTCAACTTTTATCTTCTTCTTGTGAGGTCAGATGGGTTTGATTCTATCACCAACTACCCTGAAATGGGGTCCCACTTTAACTATAAACATAAAATTAAGTTAATAGAAGTAAAACATAAATAAAGGTAAATGCAAACATTAATTTTAAGAATTAAGATTAAACAGTAACAACAATTCCGAAAAATAAGTTTAAATTTTTCGAGTTTTTCAATGCAGAATTTCAAAGTTTATGCTTGCAAAGTTTTGCCAAATTTTTTTTTCTTTGTTTTATAATTTTCTTGTTGACATTTTTTGGGCCAATGTTAAGTTTTACAACTTTGTTGTTATAACGTTTTACATCTGGACCAAAGTTTAAATTGGTGCAGCTTAAAGTCTTTCATTTATATATTTATAAATTGGACTTCTGATGATTGTAATAAGCTTTGGTTTTCCGTGCAGAATTGTGACCATACGTGCCATACAACTTGTTTACCCAGCCTTACTCTGCACATACATGTGACAAGAAAGCCCCTGTCGAATTTGTGAGGAAAGAGAGCTTTAACAACAGATCCAACTACAACTGCCAGGGTGATCACTTTACCACCATGTTCAATGAAGAAGATCCAAATGCCTGTACCATCATGTAAATTAATCACAACAAACTCTGCTTTCTCTTATAATCCAAAGGCCCCAAGAGCCCCTCATAGCTTAAGTATTTGCTAAATATTATATTGTTATTAGTTTGTGATAAAGGTGGAATAACAATAGCTTCTGTGCGGCTTCTCATCCTTCACCAACCAAAGTTATCATAGAGTTTGTGTGTTAAAGGAAAGGCAGCATCCATGTCAGGGCTTGTGAACCCCCTCTCCATTTTGATTGCCATCTGTGTAATATCCATGAATCATGGTGTGATTTCAGGGCTTGTGAACCCCCCTCTCCATTATGATTGCCATCTGTGTAATATCCATGGAAAATCCTTCATGATGTGATTTCACTCTATAACACTAGTTACTCTATTTTTCATAAATTGAAAGAATATTACTTTGTTTTTATTCAATGCTATGGGAGTGTTAATTTTTTTAATTACAAGGTAATTTTTTTTATGGCTTGATCTTTTGGTTGTAAACAAATATAAAATAAGTTATTATTCAAAACTTTATGTTTATTTCAACAATATCTATTTCAGTCTTTTAAGATTATCAGTCTTTTTAACCTTGATGATGTTTTGTTTGTGAAAAATATAAAATATGTTCAAAACTAAAACTTAATTTCAACAATGCTTATTTCAACGTTGTTTTAACCGTTGATTGCCTTTTTGGAATATGTTTCATTGCAGCCTTTATGGGGCAGCATGTGATTTCCTTTCAGTTAATTTTCTAACTAAAGATTTGCTATAATCAACATTGGATTATGGAAGATCTGTCAACTTATTCATCATTGCAAAAACAATGCTATCAAACAGTGTTTTTACTTGTGAAGTTTTGGACTGTAGCTAAAATGTTGTTCTTAAATAGCTCTCTATGTCTTGCTGTTTTGCATTAATTTAGAGGCAAAATATTTATGTCCCCGAAAAACAATTCCCATCTTGTTGCTATTAGAAAATAAGATCATTGGTCATCAAATCTTGCTGGTCTTGGAAAATAAGGTCATTGGTGGACAATATCTCAGAAACAAAATATGATCTCGCCTTCATGAAGTTATATTCTGTCTCCTCTAGACTTTGACGGGGACTAAACTGCTCGCAATCATATCTCAGAAACAAAATTGAATTTACAATGTATGATCTCGCCTTCATGAAGTTATATTCTTTGTCTCCTCTAGAATTTGACGGGGACTAAACTGCTCGCAATCCCTTGTTTGAGATAGTCCCTGTTTGTTTTTATTATCAACTTAACTTCACTTGCAAATACAATATCAGTTTAAAATAATAATGTCATTATAAATAAATGAAATTATCTTGTAGCTATTATAAATACACTTACAAATTTAAAATTTTATAAGTTAAAATAATAATAATTTTTAAATAAATAAAATTATAAAATAGTGATCATATAAGATAAGCCCAATTCATTCACAATTGTTATTATTGTGTAGTTTTGATGATATGAAAAGTTTGAAGTATATTGATATTGGTAATGAAATTAAGAGTTATCATAATAATATATTATATATACTTCATAGAATTTATGAAGGGTTCACTAATAATTAGGAAATATATCAATATATATTTAGTTTATAACAAAAATGTACTATTCATTAAAATATATATTTTCTCCCATCAAAAAAAAATTATGATTATATTGCATAAGTGAATATATATATTTTTGCTCTTTTAGGGGCTGCTCATTTATCTTCATACATGTTTGAACAAAAAAAATGTCTCTTTCAGTTACTCTTTTACCATCTCACCAAAAAAACTACTATACCATCAATCTTTCATTTGTACATTTATAGTTTTCTTACTTGTTGTAATAACATCATTCAGAGTCTTTACAAATTTATAATAATAGATAAAAAAAAAAACTATGAATAATTAAAGGAGAAAAGAAATCTCCTCGCAAAGATGACCTTCAAAAAATTCTTGAGATAAGGGCACCCTCGTCCAAGTCCAACGCTTCCTTAGATAGATCATTCACCAATGAGTTGAGTTCCTTGTAAATATGTGAAAAAGAAGACCAATCTAGCATGGAGAGGAAATAACGGATCTGATTCAACAGAGGTTGAAGCCTTACCACTTGAAACTACACTTTGCCATTTACCCAATTGATTGGTACCTTGGAATCTCTTATTACTTGAACTTTCCCGATATTTAAAATTTTGACCATAAAAAGCAATGCCCACAATGTTGAGAATTCTTCCTTCATGTTTGATCCATTGCTTGGAGCATATCTTACCTTAAAAAAGTGCTCACCTGAGATATACAAAATGACCCCAACCCCTCAATGAGGGGGATGCCCCTGACTGGCCCCATCGAAAAAGCCCCACGGGATACCTTGTAATAACACTAACAAAAGTTTCTGCTGCTTGTGAAACTTTTGCTCACTCATAAATTCGCTAGCTAACTTAAAGATGAGATCGACCACCACTTCATTAGGGATGAAATTTTCTTGGAATATGTTTAAATTTCGAGCCCACCAGATGAAGTATACAAAAAAACATGGAAGAGATCCCAATTCTTTTACAATTGGTTCATCTTTCCAGAAGAAGAGCCACTCTTCCATGTTGCCACCGGGGGCCTGAGAACTGACTTTATAATGAGAGGTGACAATGCCCCACACTTGTTGTGAATAAAAACAATGGACGAAAATATGGGGAGATGATTCAACGTCAAGTGTACAAACAGAGCATCTATTGGGCCCAACCCAACCTCGTCTGAGACCAATGCCCCATGTAAGGAGCTTCTAATTGAGATCCAACCACAAAAAAATCTTCATCTTTAGCAGAGCATACATGCTCCATATTGTTGGTTGTTGATATTATATGGTAGTTGTAGAAGGTATTTATCTCCACGTGTAAACCTGACGAGAATAAAATATTTTGGGAAGCAAGAAGAAACCCTAATTAGTTGGCTAATAACCCTAGAAGACAAGTCGGCTCAAGAAGATAATTTGTATTAGGTTATTAGCCTCCAAGAGAAGAAGTCGGCTAAATGAAATATTATATACTAAGTAAATAGGCACCCAGAATGAGAAGTCGGCCTAGGTAGTTTGCTAGTTTTAGTATAAATACAGGAGGTCAGTCTTCATTCTGGCAGGCATTCTCAGAACTGTAGAAGCAACACTTGTGTGCACTGCAGTTGGCCAGTTTGTGTGCAAGTTTGGAGGAGAGTTGTCGTTGCAGCTAGCAGATTTCGGTTTTGGCCTGGACTCTCTCTTGGTTATGGTTTGGACTCTCTAATCAACTCTTGTTACTCCTATTTGGTGTGCTATCCTTGGAGAGAGGTGCGCTATCTTGTTTGGCTATCTAGCCTAGGGTTTGCTTCTAGAATGATTATCTGTCAAGGTTAAGGTGCTCGGGGGTGGCTTCAGCCTATGGTTGGGTGACAATAGTGATATTGTCTATGGTTAAGCGAGCACATCTATCATATTCTAACAGGTTATGGGCCCACACCTCCTTCATTCAGTCTAACCACTGAAAGGGAGAATAGCCATAAGGATACTAAGCTCGTTGAAGAACTGTCGCTAGGGTTTCTAGCAGGAGAAGTTACCAACGCATTGTCGCTACGGTTACTAGCAGGTGCAGTTGCAGAAACCCTAATCCTCTCGTTGGGGCACGTTAAGTGAAGGGATTGACCTAATTTTTGGATAGACTAGTGCGCCCTAGCCTAGCGCATTTCCTAGTACTCTCAGCAAGCTAAGACATCAAGGTTGAGTTTTTGTTCAAATCTAAGGTTGACCAAGTCAAGGCAACCATGACTTACTCTATGAAGTCAGAAAACAAGTTAGATGGAGCTTCTAACTTCAGAGTGTGGAAAACAAGGATTGACCTCATCCTTGCCAAGAATAAAGTGTTGGATATCGTGAAAGGAAAGATCGTGGAACCAGAGTTTGAAGAAGGAAAAGAGAAGGAACTGCAGAACATTGCAGTTATGGAGAAGTTTAGAGATAGTGACATCAATTCCAGGAGTGTTATAACCCTAATTTGCACCAGACATGTTTACCTGGCATTAGGCCATTTCAGATTCCTTCTTTGCCAAAACACTGTTGAACAACTTTTCTTAAAAACCCCTTTTATAAAGAACCACGTGCCCTGCTCCATTACTACACGCATGTACACACTAGCTGACCCAAGACAGCCCACGTGTACCTACAAAAGCACAGAAAAATGAAAGTTGTTGATGGAACACACAACTTTGGGTAAGTTAACTAAAACTTTCAGCCATGCATGGTCGGTTACTCGACCAAATACCTAGCTTCTTCTAGCCTATAAAAGAAGAGTTAGGGGTCCCATTTGAAAGGAGGATAATCATAGTAAAGAAACTATACTCGATTAAGTATTCCCTTTGTCCCAACCTTTAGCCATCCTTGTGCAAAGAGAAGTATAGAGCAAAGCAGTTGGAAGAGAGTGGAAGAAGAGCCTAGGACCAGAATCGTGGAGCAGTAGCCGACTTTATCATTGTAAGACATAATTATGAAGTTAATAAAAGAATTGTTTTTCTCGTCCCGCCATATGAGATTGTCATTATTGGAATATTGATTGTATGATTGATTAAATCTCTAACCTGTTAGTTCATAGATCAAATGCATGTGGAGTTCTTTGTTTGTCTTTAGTGAATGCAGGTCAGCATTGGGAGGAGAGTTGCAGTCAAAGAACGACCAAGCGCGAAAATGGATCGACATCAAACACGAAAAATAAGGTACGTCAACTTAATCTCTTGAGCCTTGTATTTACATATGAGTAATGAGGGTCTAGGCATGGGATGATGGTAAAATGTAAGAATCTTTAGGTCATTTCTGCATGCATGATTAAACCCTTAGTGTTAGTCCATAGGAGGGATTTCCCACCCACAATAGAATTGACGACCATACTGGGGATCTCTAGGGTTTCTGGGAATGTTTTTTCTTGGGCATTTTTAAGAACTGGTTTCATTTCTTATTTTTAAAGTTTCTGCAAAAGTCTGAGCTAATAGAGATTCTGGTCTTCCATACCAGCTATCTCTGTTTCTTGGCGTGACTGCATCTTTTTTCGAGACCCACAAAGGTACACGCGCCTTGTATAAGGTCTGGACGCATGTACCCACGCCATATCTTCACATAGCCCGCGTGTACATGCTAGTTGATAAAGTGTCAGTCGCGTGTATGATTCTAGAAAATTTCTTTTAGAGAGGCAGTCATCCTCTCCCCTGTCAGAAATAATCCTTCTCAGGGGTTTTCTGGAACTCTTTCTAGTCTTTGTTGTTTGCAGTCTATAGCTTAGGTTTTGCCTCAGATTGGTTTGTTCTATGAAGTTTTCCTTGAATTGTTTTCTTTTTTCTGTTAAAGTAAGTGTATGAGTCTTCAAGAGATCCTGGTTCTTAGTACCAGTAGTCTCTGTCTGGGCTGGCTTGCTTGGCCTTTCATTTGTCTTAGAGTTTCAGAGATACACGCGGCCTGTATAAGGCCGGCACACGTGTACATGCGCCCTAACTTTACACAGCTCACATGCACACGCTTGCTGTTGAACTGTCAGCAGCGTGCCTGTGGAGAAAATTTTTGTTTAAAGTGAGGTAGTCATCCTTTCCTTTGACAAGAGTATACCTCTCAGGTTTTTGGGTCTCTATCATAGCGGTCAGTAACTTAGGTTTGATCACACCAATAGCTTTCTTTTTCATTAAGAAGTTTTCCTCAAAATATTTTTTTTGTAGGGTTTTTAGACAAGTGTGAGAGTCCAGTTTTAATTTGCTCGTGTGTTATTTTTAAAGTGACTCTTTGCGATCTGCGCTTAGGCCATAAGTTTTCTTGGTTTTTATTTGTTGATATTTTTCCTTTTTGCTTTGTGAGCATTCAAAAAAAAAAATCTTTTATTTCTTTGTTTGGTTAAATAGTGTTGGTTTGCATTGGTAACCAGGGAAAGTCTTTGCTTTCATAAGTTCTTGACGGTTTACTTAGATCATAAATAGCTCGTAGTCGAGTGAAATCCTTATTTGAGTTTGTTGCCCAAAGATCTTAGAAAATTTCTAGTTTGAAAAGTTGTTTAATATTTGATTCAAGAAGAAGTTATTTTGTTTCTAGCTTTCTGTTTATTTTTCTTTCATCTTTCAAACATCACTAGTTTCACTTTCATAACCTTTGACTTAAGACAAGCCATAAAAATTAATGCTAAATCTAAAATTCATTAGACTTTTTATATTTGTAGGGTCAACCAACTAGTTTAGGGTTAGGGCTTTGAGTTTAGGGTTAGGGCCATTATATCAAACATTGGAGTCCGAGTTAGGAAGTGTCAAAGTCCAGTATCGTGAAAGTTATCCTGGACCCCCCTCTAACACATGGGATAAATACGAGGTCGCGTGCGGAAAGGTAGCGGAGATAACCCCTCCAAAGTTGGACTAATCGTAGTGGAGAACACATATAGAGGGTCTGCCTTGAGATTCCGTCGATTGCATTTGCCACGGAGCTTCGTGGGTCTCAAATCCGTTTGAGGTCCTCAGTTGTCTTCCAGACCACTTGCCTTCGATACCCTGCTCATTGTGGTCTACCCGACTTTCGATTGTACCCGCTTGGTGATTGCTTGTGCGCTAGCAACCTAGTTGTCTATCTTTTTAGAGACATACACGGGTGACTGCGGGGGTATACCGTGGTATTTAGGACAAACATCGTGCCACACTTTGCAGAGTATACTCGGAGGGTGCTTCCGTGTTCGAGTTGCACTCTCACCGGTAAGTTGCTCTAGTGTTGGTTGTTGTAACTGTTCTTCCAACTAGTTTAGTGTTTGCTTGTTTTATCTTGGAGGGACCTTTTTAGTGTGTGTTGTTTTTTGAACGAATAGAAAGCCCTAGTGTGTCTTTGATCTTCTCACATAGTGGAGGATCACGAGCTCCGCCAGTCATGAAGGCTTTTGGGCCTATCACCGGTTACATTGGAGCCACCTCCGCCACCACTAAGGCGAAAGCTAGACCAACAAGGGTCTTTTGAAGCGACCAGGTCACAAGAAATTGTACCCGACCAACATTTGGAGGAAACAACCATTTTAGACCTTGGAGCGAAAGCTCTTGGTCCATCCGAAACTCCAACCACTGATCTTTCGGCACCCATCATCGTACAGATTCACCCTTACGAGTGCCAGACAGTGTCGCACGCAGCAATGGAGACAAATGCTGCCACTTCTTCTGGGAATTCTTCAATTCCCACTATGGTTGTCACCACAGGGGATATTCCGCCTCTTAACCCACCGTCACTGGCCCGAGCCACCATGGTCTCGACCGCCTCTACCTCGAGCAGTGGTCCAATCCTGTCTATTGCGACGACCACTGCCCCTTTCACACAGAGTGCGACAGGCCCTCCGTTCTCATACGAGATGCTTAGCTCAGGTACAAGTCCTGTACTTTCCTACTCCACTTTACAGACTTTAGGTTTGGGGGCAGGGAGCGCTAACACTCCTCTGCAAGGACACATGGGGGGCACTTCAACTCCTTTTAATGCTTTCCCTTACGGGGGTGGTCATATACCTCCTTCGTCCCCTTCACTCGGTGGCACCCACCAGCAATCCGTCGGGCCACCCACACACCATAGTTTATTTGAAGCAGGGAGTCAAGGACCACCTTCTCATAATATGCTAGTAGATTCGACAACTTTTTCTTTGTTTAGTGCATTTGGTAACAACGCTTTCTCGTCAGCTGCTTTCTCGACTGGGGGCAACCCCGGTTACAGACAACCTATTCCTATGTAGGGTACTATTCCTGCACAAGGGGCAAACCCATGAACTTCTTCTGCAACAGGACCTTGAAATTCTTGGTAGGGATCCATTCCCTCGTCAAGAATGTCGATATGGGGCAATTCTTTTCACAACCAATGGAACCCTGGACAAGGTACTATGCCTATGCCCATGGGATCGGCATGGGGCAATCCTTCCCAATGTCCTTCGAATGTAATGCACACCCAACCATCTACGTCCTATTTTGGGAATCAACCGATGATGTCTCCTTACATGTAGAACCTGTACGCTGGTCATGGCCATGGTTTTTACTAGAACCCAGGCCAACAACCGAATTTTTCCTAGCAACCTGGTGCCAGTCAAACTCCAGGTCTCTTTTTCCATGGTTATCACCAACAACCCAAACTACCTTTCCTGGCAACCTTGCATTTGCCAGACTTGACAAGATTGTTGAATGACCCAATCTGTCACAATCCGCGTTGGTCCCCTATGCCGACAAAGTTTTTTTTGGACATACCAAAGTTTGAGGCCAAGCTTAATGAAGATCTAGGAGATCATGTGACTACTTTTCACCTTTGGTGCTCATCTAATTCGTTAAAGGACGACTCCGTACAGTTGCGATTGTTTCAACGTACTCTCATTGGGAGTGTCGCAAAATAGTACATTGAGCTTGACCGCTCAAGATACTCTTCCTTCGGCGAATTGGGAATGGCTTTCCTCAACCATTTCCAATTACCTGTGCGATACGACGCTGGCACAAAATTGCTGGCCAATTTCGTACAGACAAAATCAGACCATATCTCTGATCACATCCGATAATGGAGACGCCAGAAGAGTTTAATTAAGGTGTCAGTCCCAACAACATTCCTGCTTGAGTGGTTCCTTAAGTCTTTGGTCCCACAGTTATCCAAAGACATTGCGACGTCGGGAGTGTTTTTCGAAGAAAATTCCATCATGAGAGCTCAACAGCTTGAGCTAATCTACTCTCAGTCTGGTTTATTATACGAGATCTTGCCATATGCGCCACGCTCAATACTTGATAAAACCAGACAGAGAGCTAGACCACATACCGATGGTATCGTGGGTTCAACACAAACAAAGCCCGCTGAACAACTGATGAAACAATTGCAAAAATTGTCCCTACAACACATAGCGACCAACCAGACAATTGTTCTGGCTGCCCCCCCACCCAAACGTTGGATGTACATAGCGTGCAATTGACAAATCCAAAGGCCACCCAACAACCCAAAGGAAAAAAAAAAACAATGAAAGAAAGGTAAGGGGGATAAGAAACCCACTAATAATGCTGGTGGGGCCAACATCGAGAAACGGAAGGCGAGGTATCCGTGCAACTTGTGTGCGGAAGACCACTCGACCCACCAATGTCCTTGGCTTGCAGAGGCCCAAAATTTTGTGACACAACAACAACCTGTCGTGTTAACCAATCCATTTCAACATGGGCAAAACCTAACCCAAGCCTCTACAAGCGTGGAAGGGGGCAATCAAGGACCCTCTCCGTCTTCGAATAATCCTGCATCCGCGAATGTGTATATGATGAAAGGTGATGCTTTTATATTGACTAGAGTGCATGACTACAATGAACCAAACACTTTTGAGAAGGGCAAAGAAGATGAAATCCCACCTCTTCCTCTTCAGATCGAGAAGACTTTGCTCGAAACAATGACACACATCCAAAAAGGTGTGTTCAAGAAAGCTTCTCACAACCCAAATGCAAGGGCCGTCCAAAACTATTCTGTGGTGGAGGATTTGTCTCAAACCCCTTTTGCAATGTTCGCTTTGGAGGTCCTCCAGAGCTGCCCTTCCCAGAGGAAAGCTTTGTTAGCCACTTTAGGATCTACCGAGACTTGTAATCTGGGTACAATCATGCTGGATACAACCGACTTAAAACCTCGTCTGCCTTACCACGTAGCATTTCAGATAGTAGTGACTTACCCCACGAAAGCGTTTACTTGGAACATTTTCCGCACGGTGGTTGATGAGGGCGCTTCGACATGTGTCATGTTGTTGGCATGTTGGAAGGCCATTGGCCAGCCCGTTTTATCTCTGTTAAGGTCCTAACCCGCACATAGGTAGATCAATCTATTCGGATGTAATAAATGTCAATATTAATAAGGCCTTTCAATAAAATAGAATAAGGCAGATGTAAGAAGACCTAATAGAAGCTTCCGCTTCTAGAAGGATCTTCCTCTAGATGCTTCTCTTAATATACATATTTAGTATAAATAAGGGTCGAGGGTATGAGAACCCTAGCTTGGAGATTAATGTAACAGAGCGCTGCTCGATTGGAGGTTTCCCCCTCAAAGAGGCATGTGAACATTGCTTTCTGAATCAAAGTGCTATTTCTATTGCTATTCTTATATCATTTTTGTGTATTGTGAAGATTATGCTAGATATTTTACTGTTATTCTGCCATTTCTAGCATTTTATTTCTGTTCTGCATATTTTATATATCTGGTATCTTGCAAGTGGTATCAGAGCACTTTCCTTGGCAAAAATTGTAGGTAATTTTTTTTTCAGGGTAGAGACGTATTCCGACGTCTTTAAGCCATAGAGATCTGTCGTTACGCGCATAAATCCGCGGTTGAGGGATTCATACACGCAGGAAATACAAGTGGTTCTTAAGCGCACATCTGTTGGCCACCCTTGTAACCCCTGTTGGTACCC
>ML807385.1:41594-52315 GCA_009831015.1 Picea engelmannii
TTCCTAGGTAAAAGTTTAAAAACCCATAGGAACCACTTGTCCAAGGTACAAATCTTCATTAAAATTTAACACATCCTGCGTCGATGTCTCACTCACGAAGAAGCAGTTATCATGCTTAACGATTGCCATACCGGAGCATGTGGCAGTCATTTGTCTGGCTTGGAAACAACCCAAAAGATTTTACGAGCATGTTACTTTTGGCTGACACTAATCAAAGATTGTATCAAATCGGTCAAGAAGTGCCACCCGTGTCAGATCTTCTCTCGGAAGATGAGGGCACATCCTTCTCCCATGTTTCCTATCATCACAGTTGGTCCCTTCACCAAGTGGGGGATTGATTACACTACATGCAACCCTCCTTCAGCTAGGGGGCACCGTTATATCATTGTAGCCGTAGACTACTTCACGAAGTGGGTCGAAGCTATGCCAACGATTAAAGATGATGGGGAGACTGCAACTCTCTTTTTATTCAACCAGATAGTAGCAAGGTTCGACGTCCTGAGAGAGATTGTCATTGACCATGGCAGTCGCTTTCAGAACCAGATGATGACTGAGTTAACATCAAATCTTGGGTTGCGGCAAGAACATTCGTCACCCTACTACCCCCAAGAAAATGGTCAGGTGGAAGCTGTAAATAAATCTCTTAAGACCATCCTACAACAAACGATCAACTCAACCAAGTCAAATTGGCATTTGATGTTATACTCGGCATTATGGGCTTACCAAATGTCTGTTAAGACTGCAACCGGTTTCTCACCTTTTCAACTCGTTTACGGGCTGGAAGCAATCTTGCCTATAGAATGTCAGATCCCGTCCCTAAAAATGGCAGTAGAGTTATTTCCAGACACTTCTCCACTTGAAGAACGATTATTATACCTTGAGCGGCTTAATTAGCAGCGTTGTGATGCAGCCCTGGCCAACAAGGCTCACAAACATAAAGTCAAGTGTTAGTATGATCGGTCCGTTCGTCCTCGGGTTTTTTCTGAAGGTGACCTTGTCCTAGTTTATGACCAAGATAAGGACCCCCTGGGGGTAGGAAAATTCAAACCCATGTGGTTCGGACCTTTCATCATAAAAGAGGTTCTAAAAAAGGGTGCTTATCGTCTGGTTGACTTTGAGGAAAATGCTTTGGCGGAGCCTAGAAATGGGCTCTACCTCAAGAAGTGTTACTCATAGGTAGGTCACCTTGGGTAACTTTTTGTACCATATGTATAGT
Source organism: Picea engelmannii (assembly GCA_009831015.1). Taxonomy (NCBI): domain Eukaryota; kingdom Viridiplantae; phylum Streptophyta; class Pinopsida; order Pinales; family Pinaceae; genus Picea; species Picea engelmannii. The sequence continues at coordinate 42,811 of ML807385.1, forward strand.
CTTTGTACTATTACTTTCTAGTTTCTTTTAGTATTATGGACGTGTCATTTTTGATGTTATCTTTTGTCACTGTGGCAGATGTCAAGTGAATCAGAGGTGTTCATTGGGTACGCAGATGGTGCTAGCCGACACACTCATAGGCTTGCCTCCACATCTTGGGTAATTTTTACACCTCGAGGCCAGTTATTATCGTCCAAAGGTATTTTCTTAGGTGACAGCACAAACAATGTCGCCGAGTACAGTGCAGTTATTGAGTTTCTTCGTGATGCCCTGCCATTTGGTATCTCTCATCTCCGGGTCTATTTAGACGCTCAACTGGTTGTGTCTCAGTTAAATAGAGTCTACTGTGTTCATGATTCGACTTTACACCGACGATTCCTTAGGGTACGTCTCTTAGAATGAAGCTTTGATTATATTACATATTTTCATGTTCCTAGGAGATTAAACCAAGTTACAGATACTCTAAATAATCAAATTTTAGACTGGCATCTCGCACACATATAAAAAGACATGCACATAAACACGTAAATACATTTTTAAAGGCAAATATGATCCATAAGACACAAAAAGACATAAAAATCCATATATAATATCATAAGCACTAGAGTACATAGGTGGACACAAGCGCCTCAAAACATATGACCAGTAATGAGTCATGGGGCTTTTGCCCTCAAAAAATATATACAGGTGGAGCTATCAAAGTCTAGACTAACTAAAGCCAGGGCATGTGGGCCCTGTTGTAATAATCAACAACGTTTGCCAAACGCTGAAACAGTCGGACCCACATTCATGGTGCCCCCACTACATGAGGCTGCATGGATGGTGGAAGATCCTCAATTTCTTCCATAGGGATGGTGTGAGTGAGCAAGGTAAAATTTCTCTCAACTCATCTCAAAACCCTCTTAGCCTCATCGGCTGGAAGCTCCCCTGTTGCTGCTGGCCCCCCTGCAACGGCGGGTGCGACACCTGGCCGAGGACAACGCATGTTCCTCACATAATCTGTAGGTCATGAGGGTCCCACGTCTGCACACAATAAACACGTATCTGTTAAATACTCTGGTATAAAAAAAATGATATATACAAAAAACAACATAAAAATTATACATGTTTCAAAAAACAAATGATGCAAACTTACCCATATCGCCTCTCTCCTCGCCTGGAGGTACAGGGATCTCGAGATCTCTCAAGAAATCAATCCCAGCATAAGGATAATCCTCTATGGCTGGGATCTGCCGTGACAACCAAGCAAGGAATCCATCATCAAAAGACTCATTGGTCCTTCCACCACCCTGTCGTGGCAACAACATTGCCCATTTGCAAACTGTAGGAAGAGAGGCCTGATGTCCTCGTACCACCACTCGAGGACTGAAACTAGGAACTCTTTCAAAGAAGAAAGAACATAGAATCGTCCCGAACCTGAAGTTCCTCTGCGTCCGCAACCGACAATCTGTCAGCTGCCTCTTCATACAATCCAACAGTGTAGTGCTCCAATCAAGTATCTGTGCATTTAAGCACTGAATTGCAAATTTTGTCTATGCATGGGATTCTTGATGTAGCGTCGCAGAACCAGTCATCCGCCCAATAAGCAACACAATCGCTTGTAGTGATAAATCCGTGATCTTGCTTATTGGCACCTGCGATGCCTTGGCCCACCATGGGCTTTTTAAGCTGATTGTGTGTGAAACTTTAGAAAGTGATCTTCCCCAGCTCCATGGGAATACTTCCTTGAGATGAATGAGAGTTATATCCATGCTTTATAGGAGGAAAACAAGGCAAAAACCCTAGTCAAAAAGTTAGAAAGAAGAAGAAGGTAGAGAAGGAAGGACCTTCAATAAAACATAAGACATAGAAAAGGAATTCCTACTGGTTAACTACACGAAGAGGATACCACCAATTGGTTATGATTGGTACAGGGACACGTATGAATACGGGTGGCTCAACTGACTACAGGAACAAACATGCTTCAACTTCCACTGATATTCTTAGGGAACAATTGGTTGGAATGAGGGCGATAATATAGGTTTATCTTACGCCGGACCGGGTCCATATTCAAGAGCAATGGATTAGCCGGATAGGATAGACCTTCCCTTTAGAAGCCCGATCAGAGATTCTTTCAATGACGATGAAATCGCTTCCAAACTCCATGTCCTATGAGGCACAAAAGAATTACTCATGCCACTTTTCCGGTAGGATGGGATTTGTACACCGATACTTCTCTTGAGCAACGGTATGAATTGGTACTTCCTGAGCTTCTACTATTATTATAGTAGGAAGTTCTTTAGCTTTGAATATGGATCCCCTAACCCTTTCCACTCCATATGTATTTCTCCATTCTATAGCAGCCCAACCCATAATAGAACGTTCAACCGGTTGGATAACCAGTTCGCTAACCGAAGGATCTATTTCCAATGCGCAGTAGGCCAAGGGGATTTCACCATGCACGACGAGAGGATAGCTTAAAGAGTTCGCATCATGAAAGTGTGGGATGGTTTCCGTATGAAATGACCCGAGATTTTATATGCGCATCAACTATTATTTGGGGTCAGGAACTTCAAGATGAAGGGAGAAAGGTAAGGGTAAGGTTGTATCATGCCGTCCTGAGAAGGTATAGTGTAGTATCAACTAAGATTAATTCAACAATTGGTATAGGGAGAATAGGTCTATTCCTTCCTCGAATGCAGTGGATTCAAATTCCAGAATCGTATTGGCTCCTCAGCAGGCGGGATAGGTAATAATGGTACCTAGCATCCATCTTTCAGCCTTTCAGCAAGTGTGATTCCAGGTCTGTGAATGCTCGCTGTCTGAAAGGTGGTGGAACAACTCTATGGGAATCCAGTGTAGTGCAAGGATGGCTGTTTGGGGCATGTCAAAAGGTAAGTCATAAGGTCAGGTGGGTAGTGCCTAGCAACGTAAGTATTCATGGTTGAAGCAAGGCACGGTGTGGGGCATTAATTCAATAAAAAAGGTTGGGTAAGAGGGTGAAGGTGACAAGGGATAGTTGGTAAAAGGTAAAGTGAAATATCCTAGTGCTATACCCCTGCATTCCTTCCTGGCTAAAGAAAGAGGTTATCAGTAAGTTGGGATTTGCGTTTATTTATTTGCGATCTATAAGGGAAGGGAAAAGCTAAGGGGAACTCGTTTCCTAATCAATTTCTCCATGGCACTTACCTCTTCTATGCATGCGATAAGTCTTCTTACTGGCACTTCCTCTTACTGGCGCTATACTCCAAAGTGTCTATGAAGCTTTTTAGTCCCCTTCATTGTTGATCAGGCCTCCCTATATTTCTTTGTTAAAGAGCTCATGCGTGCTGAGATGGAGGAAATAAAGGTGTGCAATATATAAGTCCATAATGAGAGGTGGAATTACTGGGAATCGTGTCAAAACATGATGACAATGTGAACCATCGTGTCGGAGACTGTTGATGTGTAGCCTCCTGAACAAATTAAGCAGAGCCCATATGCTGAGGCATGAAACCATTGTTTCAAAAGGTGAGGCCCCTTCCCTCTCTTAAGTATAAGGAAGGATGTGGAAAGGATAGTGACTCCAATACCCCTAACGACTAGCTTGGAGTTATTCTCCTTCCCCTTCCCCTTAAGGTTGGTCAGGTTGGTTACTCCCAAGCCCCCTAAAGGCTTGTTGGAGCTACTTACCTGCCCTCTATTAAGGTGGTGGCTTAAGGTGGACTGATCCATTCCTTTTCACCATTTGGCAAAGCTAGAGGGGATGTTTGGGGATGGGCTGATCATTCTCAGAAAAAGAGTATAGATTCTTTATATATGATCCAAATGTCGAATGGATTCGATCCAACGAATCAGGATTTCAAAAGGTGAACTCTGACATGCCTTGAAGTCTCAATCAAATTATGTGGAGCGGGAGGAATTAACAAATGAAATGCAATCTAACCTAGGGTTAATTCCCATTTTCAATTGGTGAACTGGCATGGGGGTGCTCCTTAGGCCCTGAATTTCCATAGAGAATAACATATCGGTGAAGAATGAGTTCCGTGAGTAGGCAATAATATAAAATGTAGTCCTAATCTTAAGTAATGAAACAGAGTAGAAGCACGACCTAGCTTTTTTCTTCGAATCTCCCCCTTACAAGCCATTTCTTTGTCGAGCCGGCATAAATACATGTGGAGGATGAGGGAGGAGAGAGGTAGTCCCGATAACAGTTCTTCCCCGCTAAATAAGGGGAGGTAGGTCCCATGAATAGGGTCATTTGTGAGTACAGTGGAATCGTATAAGAAAGAAAGTACGATTTGAATGAACTGTCGGTCTGCTATAAAATGCTATAAGGTGTAAGACAGGAGATTTCTATTCACAGTTGGATTCACTCGAACCAATCAGGCCGTACTATAAGCCTCTTCTCAATGACTCTGGCAATGTCTCATATGATCCATCTCTCCTAATATCTCATTAGTGCCTCTGAACAAATGAGCCTCCCTAAGGAGGGAATACTAAATAGAACGTCGTCTCTTACCCTTTTTTGTTGGAGCTTGCTTCTTTTGCACAAACATAAACATGTAGCCAAACACCCATGTGAGGGAGAGAAGCGCGATTAGATCTAGGGGGTGAAACTCGTAGTTGATTTTTCCTGCCCAAGGATAACTCAGTTCCTTTCCTATAGCGTCATGCATAACAAGGGGATTACTTATGTATCTCTTGATGTGTGGCGACCACTCTGTTGCCTTTCTATTTTTCGATAGATTTGCAACCTCCTTTGGACCAATTTGGAATTGATTCCTCCATCGTGACTTGTCTTCCACTGGACATAGTTCACCTATTAACAAGAGTTCTGTTAATGCTGCTCGAAGATTAGCTGGATCATAGACGAGAGGAAATGCATTATTTATTTTACCCCTATGACCAAGATTTAGTTCTAGTTTGTATTTTCTTCCTTCATGTTACATTTCAGTTTCAAGGTATCTGGTGAAGACGATGGTTTGTGTGTTCCACTTTGTCCTCTCTGAATCTATCCAATGTAGCAATTTTCCTCCTTCAATAGGTGTGTATGATGGGCTTTAGTATTTTGTTCAAACTAAGGTTTTATTGTGACGTTGCGAGCCAATCTGTTTCCCTTGCTTCTCGGTTGATCCATCAATGGATGTTCACTCCGTTAAGTGGGGGCTAGGATTGTATCTAAGGCAGAGGGAGGGATATGTGGATATCTCGGATCGGTCCTTATGGGTGTGATCCGATAGAATACATAGCTCCGGTAAGTCGCTGATTTTTTATTACCGTCATCTCTCTCCACTTGGTGGTGGTTGGATTTACTAACCATTCTAGGGTAATCGATACACGTTTCAATTGCGAAGTAGGTAGTTATAGGTTTCAACGACCCTCCTCTTCGTATAGAGGAAAAGAAGGGGAGTTTTTCCATTGGAGGCAGACACGGGTGCACACCCCTGACTTCGGGTAGACACGCCGCCCATCAACAACATACATAAAACTCTCTCTCTCAGCAACACCTATCAACAGTGGCGCGTGAACCACACCACAACAACACCCTTCAACAGCGGGTATACGGGGCACCCTTCAACACTGCGATCTAGCACAGGGACCAACAACTCGTATGGGCTTGACACACCCACCCTACCTCCAGATAGGCCACCTTATTTATGCAATTGTCAGGGGCCACGCAGATACCACCCTTACACTCACGACCTTCCCGCAGATACCTTTCCGTATACTTACGCCCAAACACACACACTTTAAGTAAAGTATTGATTCGTATCATTTCTTAGCCGAGGGTCTAAGAAATTTATTATTTTTGAGGTAGGAGTGGTTAATTCATGAAGGGTTGTCTCATAATCACGAAATCTCGTATAATAAGCCAAGGAAATGAGAACCAGCTGGTTCAGAAATGGACCAGGGGGGAACCAAAGGTGGGCCGCTGTTAAGGAAGGTCTGGTAATGGGCAGCACTGTCTTTCTCCTCTTTGGATTACTTTTATGGTCCTTTCCTATATAGATGAAAGGTCTTATCAAGTACTTTTTAATACTTTGGGAAGGCCTTGAAATGTTTTGATGATACTAACTAATAGTATAGTAAGGTATTACAAGCAAAAAAACAGAGCTCTGCTCAGGTTCTGATGATACTAATAGTAAGGTCCTACCCTTTAGAAGGGAAAGGTCTTGAGCTCATCTCTTGCATCTCTTGCTTGCTTTCTTTGAGGGGAAGAAATATAGGGTCCTGGTAAACCCAGCCAGTAAGGTAATGGTAAACCCAACCAGTAAGGCCAAGGAGCTTAGTCCATGCTTAGAAAATTGATGTTTAGAAGTTTGAGGAGGAAGGAGCTGGATTAGGAGTCTTCAGCCAACCGATCGATGAGGAGTTGGAGGAAGGAGGATGAGGAGTCTTCCCCAAACAAAAATGATTGATTGGATTTTATTGATTGAAACCATGTGACCAACAACCCACCTACACCAAAAATCCAGTAGTCCAGGAACACCAATCCAGTAACACCAGGACCACCACACTTACTCCCACCAGGGCCATTCAACCATGGGCCTACTCCCACCTGCCCACCAAGACCTAGGGATGTGAACCTCAAGTCCACACTTTGCATCAAGTCCAAAGTTCACCTCAAGCAGTTCACCGGAAGCCCACAGTGGAGTCTACCTGCCGATCGAAACTAACATGACGTGGCATGGCAAGGCACAGACGGGACGATACACCTTGAGTTTCCAACAAAGACGGTATGGTACGGAATGGGACGGTGCAACGAATGGGAAAGGTCCAACGGGAGGAAGGAGGTGGTCCAACAGATGGGGGTGGAACAATGGAACAAAAGACGGGAGGCTAGACGAACAACTATAGCTTTAATAAAACGATGGCTATAGATAGCTCCAAGTCTAACGATCCTCGATCGGTCTCTACCAGCCTCACAATAAAGTCCTATCAATTCCGATATGTTATGAGGCCCCGAAGGAAATGTCCAAAAATTGACTGGTTCCCTCTCTTGGAGAGGCCAGTCAAAAAGTATATGTCCTCTGTAGTGGGCACCAGTGACTGCCCCTCTAACATAAAAGCTTATGCGTCAGGGTGCCAATATTCAACCAAGGCATTTAGTAGCCTAGGTTGTGCTCTCATGAAAGGACTCAAGAAAAACTTGAGCAAACCACATTGCATTAACACTGTCACATCGTTAGGGTCTTCCCCAACTAGCGCGCTGATATCTTCATGCTCTTGTTCTCTCCATTGCACATACATCCTACACACAGACAAATTTTCAGAGGGTTAGGCCTTTCTTTTTAAACCTTTTTGCATTCATGGGAGGGTCCACACGGGCTGTTGTGATGACAATCGTGTGTACACATGCTTTGACATCAGACAAAGCGAGTGTACACGCGAGTTGTCATAAGACAACCCGCGTGGACCTAGGGTCGACCTTTTAAAGGTCGACGCCCCCCCCAAGAAACCAAATTAAATGCTTAAATAAAGAGTTAAAAAGAAAAAGGAGGTAGTTTATACTTACTTGGTCCAAACGGATGGTTGTTTCATCCACTATATCTCCCAGAATCACTACTTTTATCAAAGGGTTTTTTTTTCTCCAGAGTCGATTTCCAAATCAACAATGGTGATAATGAGCTGCCAGCTTCTATTTATAGACTTTTTGGCCATTTTTTGTCACTTTTTTGGCCCCCCTTATCATTTTCTTTGAATTGAAAACCATTTAGAGTGATTCAAGAGTTGCTTTGGAAGGTTATGATCGGGTATCAAGACATTTTCTTTTGGAGTTTTGGGTCACTTTTGATGGTCCATGGGGAAAAATATCAGATGGTCAACTTGAGCATATAGGTTGGGTTTCCACCCCTACTTTTGTATCTTGTTGTCTCTATCCCTTTTCCATAGGATAGATCCCATTAAGTTGTAACACAGAACCATCATTGCTCTTTAGAAGTGTCGCGATTTTGGTGGTATATCTTACTAGAACATGGATGCCCTAGGTAGATCCCAGTTGCATTATGGTGTCCATACTGTCACTAATGACTATAGGCTCGAGAGTTCTTTTAGTTTTTCCTGATTACGAGTTTTGAGCCTCATTTTCATGACTCTTTGTCACTCTTGACCTCACCCACGGGAATCCTAAAACATAACAAGTCTTCTTTTAAGCCCTTTTCAGACCCTCTAAACATGAATAGATTGCCGAGCGATCTTGTGGCCTTTCACGCTCGTTAAACTGAAATTTGAAGTCACGTCTATCCGGCGGTAGTTTATCCCTTTTTCGGTCCGGACGGTCAACTATATGAACAAATGTATACTCTTAGGAACTTCAGTTCTCTAGAAGAGTACTCTCATGTATAAATTTAACCCTTTTTCGGGCCTTAGGGACTAAATTTACGAAAAAAAAACCCCCACAGAGTCCATAGTTAAGCTCTTTTCAGACTCCCTAAAATTGAAAAGATCGTTGAGTGACCTTATTCTTTCAGACTCGTTAAAATGGTCCAGAAGAACATTCCTGATGGAGTCCATAGTTAAGCTTTTTTCAGACTCCTTAAAAATGAAAAATGGGCCGAGTGATCTTGTCTTTATCACACTCGTTAAAATGGTTTTGAATAGACGTCTTGTCGGTGCTAGTTTACCCCTTTTTCGAACCGACTAGACTACCTTCGAAAAATGTACCCCATTGGAGTCTCCTTTTACGTTTTTCAGACTCTCTAAATATGAAAAACCACTGAGCTTACCTTCTCTGGGTTCGTAAAACTTACATCTAATGACGTTACCATTGTGTGTCTTATTAATCACATTTGCATACCTGCGTCTCTAGTCTAATGCTGGCTCCATGTTGCTCTCAACTAAACCATTTGAAGCATGCCTTATACGCAAGCCCGGTAGCACTTTGCCTCTGCGTCCTAACACCTTTGGTCCCAGGAGGGATTTTTCCCAAGTATCCTTTCTTTGAACATCAGTCTTGTCCTTGCGCCTCGAATTTGTATGTTTGCAACACTCATTCCTCCTTTGTAATGTAACATTCTTTTATTCTTTTGCAAAATTATTGAAAAAGACAAAAAAAAAATCAAATATACCCCAAAACGAGGAAGGGAAAAGTATTTTCTTTGTATTGGCAGCATAATGAGTTGCCCTTGGATAAAGCACATCTGTCCGTTTGTTCGTCAAGTTCTGGGATTTAATACGAACTTAGGAAGCTGTTCTCGCTACATAGAGTTGTGTCCTCCTCCATTTGGTTATTCTTCCAAACATATGGAGAGTTTACGTTGCCTTCTGCATTGTGAACTTATGTCAAATGCCATGCTGCCTGAGTCTCATAATTTGTCGTGCTATTGTTCAAGGGAAGTTTTACCAAGCCTGAGTCGGCCCCTCTGCAATTTGTCCCTTTGCCATCATGCCTAGCCATCTCGAAAGTCCAATCAAGTCTTTGTTCGAGATCAATGAAGCCTTCAATCTGTTCATCAATATCCTCTAGTCCATGACCGACGAGCCGTTGAAGATCTCTGGGTAGTGAAGTCGTACACTCATATTAAACTCCTACCCAAGTTTTGAA
>ML807385.1:124639-141766 GCA_009831015.1 Picea engelmannii
GTCTATGAAGACCACATCTTCCTTCCTTTCCTAGACTTTATCTGCCACTAGATCAACATCATCCTTTGTCATGGGTGATGATTGGAGGCTTTTTCGTGTATTTCATATTTTTTCACGTTTCCGTCTCCTGCGTTATAGTTATTTTTTCCTGTGAGGGTTGCACCTCACTCTTCTTCTCCTAGGCCTCCTCCTCTTCATTCCGATATGTTCCTCCCTTCTTAGCATCCCCCTTGACTTCTTCCCTAGAAACCATTTTTGTCTTCCTTGGCCTCTTCGGTGATGCGCTTCTTCCAGACGCTTGACTATGTGTTGCAACCTTCCTGGTGTTGGCAGTCGGGCTACTTGTCTTGATCAATGTTCCTTCCTCTAATTGATCCTTGGATTTGGATTTTTTCTTTTCTACTGGCACCTTCCACTACGCGCACCAGTCTTTGATGATCCAATCCACTTCTTCCCTTGAGATGCACTACTGCATCTCCAAACATTTTTTATTTGGATCCCTTGCGGCCTGGATCCACATATGGTGCCTAGATGCCTTAAACTTGGTTATCCATTCATATTCCTGGACCACCTCCATGGGAATGTGCCATACATTCGCCATTCTCTGTTGTATGTCATCCAAAACAATGAAAAAGACTGTGTTGTTTGCTTTTTGGTTTCTGGTATCCTTGGCTTTCCATAAGATTTTGTACCTTGTTGCGTAGCACTTCTCCTGTCTGTCTAGAAAAGCCAAGAATTTTGGCTCCTACCATGCTACCAACGTGATGAGAATGAGGATCTAGGAATAATGAAACTCAGTTCCATTTTCCTATGCATCCCTACAGTCAATCAAAAACTGGTTTAAAAGGTATGCCACCCAGCTAAACATGACTCCTTTGGTGCATTGCACGACGACTATTATGAATCCTGTTGGAACCTCTTATTTCCTACATTTCCTCAGTAGCTTGCAAGCCATTATCTTGCTAGTGAAATGCATTGCAGGGTCGTTGATGTCTTTGAGGAAAATACCCCTATTTCCCTTGTTGGTTCCCAAATGTGCCTTTACTATATCAATAATATCCTTTTCACGCACTTTGTTTTCTAAGTATTCTTCAGGTTGTGTGCCAATAGTGGGAAACCCTGTAATTTTGGTGATCAAGGCCACATCAATCTGGATTGTCCTATCCATACATAGAATACCTCTGTGTACCCTAACCAACAACTTCTTGATGCACAATCGCACAATCTTACCATGCCCGAAGTGTGGTATGTTCAGAAGGTTCATGATTCCAGAGTTGTAGAGCCATGTAATCCACTATGCGGGCTCAATGATGGATTTGCCTAGGGGTCCTCTCTCCCTCGTGTCTGCCAAATAGGTTCCCTCTTCCAAGCTTGGGAAATTTTCTGTGTCACAAACATCATGGTCCAAGTATCTTAATTTAGGCACTTTCCCGAGCATGTCCTCCACTGTGACCACTGCGTCCGGGATGCAGGGGAGTGTGATTTCTATGACGTCCTATGATTTTATTTTATGGTCGATGGTGGGTTGTCCTTCCACCATTGTTTCTGTCATGTCGTCTTATTCTTCCTTAGTTTTTGGTTGGTTGGTGATTTCCTCAACCAATACCTCCTCTTCGTCATGACCCTATTATTGACCCTTCATTTCCTTAGGTTTAACAGGTGTTTCTAGGTTAGGGTTTGTGCTGCCATTTGGGTTTGTAGAACTCTGACCCATTTCTCCTTGTGCACCTATCGAGGTTTCCTCCTCTAGCCTCGTCGGGATGAGCGACTCTGTCTCCAAGGTAGTGACATCTTCTAGCTCTACGACATTCTCGGGTTCCACCAACCTTTCCTTTCGTCTTTGGCCCTGTCAAGTAACCCTAACATATTTCCCTAGAGAACCAAACTTTGGAGGTGTCATGTAACATGGAGTAGTCAAGTGCTATTATCCTTACCCAATTTCACCTAGTTCGGGCTCTTCAACTCTCTCCGTGCTCGAAAATTGGTGAGTGTCAAATTGACCCATGCTTTTCACGCTTTGTAGACTCGATCATAAATGTTTAGCTGTATTTTTCACTTTTTCCGTGCATTTGCATAGTGTGCAATTTTTCCCGTGCGTAGTCTACCAAATTTTTCCGCATCATTTGTTGCGCACCACTTTTTCCATGTTCTTGCCATTCAACCAACTTCCTCCTCTTTTTTTTTTTTTATTATTTTTCTTCTTTCATCTTCCTTTTTCTTATTTTTCTCCTTTTTATAAGTTTTCTCTCATAATATCTGTTATAGTACACTATATACATGGTTTCCTTACTACANTTTTTTTATTATTTTTCTTCTTTCATCTTCCTTTTTCTTATTTTTCTCCTTTTTATAAGTTTTCTCTCATAATATCTATTATAGTACACTATATACATGGTTTCCTTACTACATTGCGACTATTGAGGGTTAGTAGATCGACTGTCCCTATACAGTTTCAGTCGATTACCATTCACCATTCCTTTTATTTATGTTCCTCCCAAGTCCTTTAGCTATACAAAGCCTCCATTTGTGTCATTCTTTACTTCATATGGTCCTAGCCAATGCATTCTAAACTTACTAGGATGTTGCAAAAAATTGATGTCATAGAGAATAACTAGGTCTCACTCCTTAAATCTCTTCTTCTTTATGTGTCTGTCATGCCAGGCTTTGTCCCTTTCTTTCTGCACCTCTTGGTGGAATCATGCCAAAATCCTGTCGTCTTCCATTTCCATTAGTTAACTTAACCTCTCTTGTACTGCGCCTCTTTCTGTCATATTTGTAATTACTGCTATGTACAGACTGGGTACCAAAAATTCTAATGGCACCAATGCTTCCTGTCCATACACCAATCTGAATGGTGTTTATCCTATCAACTTATTGCATGTAGTCCTATATGCCCATGATACTGCTAGCATTTTTAAATCCCAATTATCTCTTTTCACATTGCAGATCTTAGTCAATGCATTCTCCATAATCTTGTTGAAAGCTTCTATTGTTCCATTTTCCTGAGGATGATATGGTGTACTCTTTTGGTGATAGAATTCAAATTCCTCATTCATAGCCTTGATGGTACTATTAATAAAATGGGTTCCTTGGTCACTCATCAAAATACTGGGACATCCAAAACTTGTAATCACCTGCTCAAATAAGAAGTGCATTGTTGTCTATGCATTGCAATCCTTAATTGGTTCTGCTTCTACCCATCTGGTTAAGTATTCTGTCGCAGCAATGATATACCTTGGTCCCGAACTTCTTGCTGGTGGATTAATGGGTCCAAAAAAATCTATTTCCCACTTGTCAAATACCTAAAGAGTTAATTGGGGTCTCAGGGGCATCTCATCCCTCCTGTTGGGTTTTCCCACTCTCTGACAGACATCAAAGTTCTGGCAATATTATTTTGCATCTTTATGAATTGTTGGCCACCATAAAACTGTGAGAAATACCTTATGTGCAGTAGCCTTTCCTACATAATTTCCTTCAAATATACCTTCATTATCTTCAGCTAGGACCATGGGTCATTCATGTTCCAATACACACCTTCTCAAAATGTTGCCTACGCCCATATTGTATAAATGACCTGCAATGAGTTGATAGTTGCAACTCTGACTACCAGATTTTTCTTTTGTGCAGTACTAAACTCATTTGGTGCGACTCCTATACTCAAGAATTCAATGACATCAACGAAGTACTCATCAACTACCTGTACTGAAAATAATTGTGCATTAGGGAAGTTGTATTCTAGGTTAGTAGGTTCTTCTCCATTGGTGACCCTTGACAAGTGATCTGGTCCTGCATTCATCTTCCCTGGTTTAACTATTACCTCAAAATCAAATTCCTGGAATAATAAAAACCATCTACAGTTCCTCCCCCCAACACTTGATTTTTGACTAGATATTTGAGGGCGGAATGATCTGTGAACATTTTAAAATACTTGCCCAATAAGTAATGTCTTAATTTATGAAGTGCATATACCATGGCTAGGCCTTCTCTTTTTGTGGTGTTTTAATTATGTTATGATTATGATAATTTCCTGCTTGCAAAGGCTATAGGATGATAAACTCCCTTGCTCCTGGCTGCACTAGAATTTCTCCAAGTGTTATGGCTGATGCATCTACATGCACATGAAATGTCTTTTCTCAATATGGAAACACTAATATAGGTGTTTTCACCATCTTCTCCTTCAAAGTATCCAATCCCTATTGACAGTACTTGTTCCACTAAAATTTGGTGTCCTTCTTCAACAGTTTTTCCATTGGTGTAGTAATCTGCGCATACCCCTTGATCAAATTTATGTAGTACCCTGTATGTCCAAGTGTGGCTCTTAACTGGCGCACTGACTTAGGTGGTGGTAAATTCACAATTACAACAATCTTAGCAAGGTCAACCAATAAACCTTGTCTGCACACTATATGTCCCAATAATATCCCAAAAGGTGTGCCAAAAATGCATTTCTTGATGTTTAATGAGATCTGACATTGCCTAGATATTTCCAACATTAGTCTTAGGAATTCTATATGATATTTCAAAAGACTAAATACAATCTAGTCATCCAAATATACTTCTAATATATTATGTATGAAATCTTTAAAGGAAGCTATGACCACCCTTGAAAAGATAGTTGATGAATTCTTCAATCCAAAGGGCATAACTGTATACTGATATGATTCCCATTCTATAGAAAATGTGGTGTTGTGCCTATCCTCTGGAGCTATTTTGATCTGATGATAACCTGAGAATCCATATGTGAATGAATATGCTTCTTGGCCTCCCACATTATACAAGACCTCATCTATAAAAGGGGTATATAATGGATCATGTAAGAAAGAATCATTCAATTTCCTTAGATCGACACAAATACTTATTCCACCTTGCTTCTTCTCCTGGACTACCATGGGACTGATCCATTCACATTCTTCCACTGGTTATATGTTACCAGCTTCCAACATTCAATCAAGTTCTTCTTTTAATTTTTTATTATACATTGGGTTTAACCTGTAAGGTCTTTGTATAACAGGTCGCAAATATGGTTTGAGGGGTATATTCATATCACCTAACTCATCTGCTATTCCTTTCATCTCTGTAATTTTTTTTGGAAACAAGTCACTGTATTCACACAATAAATATTTTATCCTTTCTAGTGTCTGCTCATCCCAATAGTCTCCAAATCTTTCCATTTTAGGGTTCTATTTTGTCCCAATGTTAAATTTATTGACCTTGATTGGTGCAATAAATGCCTCTGATTCCATAGAGGTACCTTCCACCTCTCTCTCCCCTTCAACCTTTGTGATATGAATGTTGCACAAATCCTCTTCATTTGGTGCTTCCTCTGTGACATGATAACATGACAGTAAGTCCTTGACTGTCTGTCTATTCTGCTATTGATATTCTATTATGATTTCCACCTTAGGTTCCTAAAACAATATCAGTCATATCAACTTTAGAGATGAATTAGTATTGGGGTTCTCATGTTCAAATGAGAAAGTTACTACAAAATTCTGCTATAATACTGTCCATTCTGTAGTGCCTCTGTGAATCTCATGTTCTATGTACTAGTTCATTGGTATCCATTCCAGTGTATGAATAAAGTGATGAGGCCATTCTTTTGGTGGTGTCAATATCCATTGTGTTCTGCATTTCTCTATATGTTCATCTGGCCTTCCTCGTCCATCATATTTATGCATTGTATTGTTCCCTTGTGCTGTGTCAAATCTAATGTGCAATAACCTTTTACAATGATACTAGTCTTGAATTGTTTCCTTATGCAAACCACACCATATTGCAGGTGTTTCCTTGAGTTTAATATCTAGGGTTAACAACCTCTGATTCTCCAAGATTTCTTCCTCATAATTTGTTAATAATTCCTCTAAGTCATTCAAACCATGAAAACTAAGAGGTTCCCTTATCTCTGTACCAACCCATCTTAATGCAAAGTCGATTCTTGTGCACCTCCTCATGGAGACTTCATGTATTCTCTGCTACCATTTCTCCAACCCCGTGTCTGAGTCTGAAGCACATGATGTAATTCTTCTCCAATTGAGTACCCCATTTGTAGTTGGGTTGACATACTCTTATTTGCACATGGTAGTCCTATATAACTGATTTATTTCTTCCAAGTCCAAACATGTTGCCTGTAGAAAACTTTATCCCTATGAAGGATCTAATGGTGCAATTAATATGTACTCACCTGATTCAAAGGTCATTTTCTGTGTCTTCAAGTTGATCACAACCTGGTTATCAAATTCCCAGTCTAGTCCAAGTAATTCTAGGTAGGGTGTTGTGCCATCTACTATTTCAATTACTTCAAACTATGCCATAGGGCACACTCCATCCAGGTCTACTATCACACCTTTAAGCCTTCCAATTGGTAGTACTCTATGCTGATTTGCCAATTTTAACTAGACATGTGAATATCCTAATGTGGGTTCTCCCATACATGCCATGTATTCTTAGGTAAAGCATTCACTTCAGAGCCTAAATCAAGTATAATATCTACCATATTGAAATCCCCAATGTTGGCATTCAGCCTGAATTCCCTACTTGTTATTCTTCTTGTATGGAGATGATTGAATGTCTTCTATTCTAACTTCCCTTCTACTTATGTGTTGCATCTTTCTAGCAAATTCTGTAATACCTTAATGAATGATGGATCATTCAATAATTTAACACAAGATTGCATAAATGTGTTTATGTTACTTACTTTCTCTAAAGGTTGTCCTTTTTTGGCGTGATCCATTGAAGATGAAATCTCATACATTGGTGGATCTTGGGTTTGCTGTGCAATTGATTTAGATGCAATGTTCTCTTTGATAATCTCATGTTTGGCCTCAAATGTTTCCTTTTCTTTCCGCACGTCAAAATGCTTCTGTTGCTCAATATTCTTCTTGACCCATTGGTGCTGAGATAGATTTTGTTTTGTTGCATCAGCTCCTGTCTTGGCTCCTCCTCGAGTAACTATGTTGATTTTCTTTCCATCATCCCTGGATTTTGTAGAAATCCATTGGACATTCTGATTGTCCTGGTTCATTTTCTCCTTTAATTTTCCCAATAATGTTGGACAATATTCTGTGTCGTGATCTGATGTGTGACAATACATGCATGTCACATGTGGAAGTGGACAGTCTCTTGCAGAATGTCCTGGTTGTTGATAGTTGTGGTAGACTACTATCCTTCTTCCCCATCCAAATCCTCCTCAGCCTCGACCTTCACCTCTGAATCCACCTCTGTCTCCTCGTGGTGCATTATATTGGGGTACTTGGTTATATTGCACAAGATTATACTGTGGTTGCACATTGTTGTACTGTGGTTACGCAGGATTGAATTGTGGTTGCAAATTATTTAATTGTGGTGTAGCTTCCCTTTCATCTTTGCTTCCACCTTGTAGGTGTATGAATTTATTTCTCTCATCAATTCTAGTGTTCTACAATCCTTATCATCACGACCCACTGATTTGCAAAAATTATAGTAAGAACTTTTTGGCACTGTCTTATATTTCTGCATCATTGGACAATGATATGGATCATGCTCATGTGTCTTACAAATTTCACACCATGGTCCTTCTGTTGGCAAGGGATTTGGCATCCCTACTTCCAAATACTATGTAAATGTTTCACATTCATTCTTATTATGTCCTTCTACCCTACATAACATGCACCAAACAACTTCTCTCTTCTCTTTCCCATTGTTCTAGTTCAACTGAAATGTCATATTCTTCAGATCCTCTTTCATCTCTTCTATGGTTGGATCTGTCTGTTGATACTATTTTTCTTCTAGCTGTAGGGCTAATTGTAGAGCCTCTGTCTGAGTTTGAAACTTATGTTGTTTCAAGGGATACTTCAAGTGTGGTAATAATGAGTTCACAAATAACTTCCTATGCTACATGTCGGTAATAGAGTATTTCAACTTACCTTTCAGACGTTTGAACCTTTAATAAATCTCCTAGACAGACTCATGTGGTTTCTTCCCGATTTCAATCATTTCATTCATGTACTTGTCTTGTGATATTGGCTTCTAAAATTCATTTACCAATAGATTTTTCACCTTTGCAATAATCTTTGGTGCTCCTTGTGGACTGTTTACATCAAGGCTCATGTACTGGTCCAACACATGGTCTATGAGTGTTATAGTTAATCGCAGGACTTTTTGGTCTTCATTTGTGATCTTCTTTACTTCCCAGATATTTTTACAGATTAATAAATGCTTTTCAGGGTCCTCTAATGCCTTGCCCCAAAACTCTGGTAATCTGATAGTGGGATCTTGTCCTGCCATTTTGAAACTTGTTGAATTATTTCCTCCGCATGGTGTAGATAATTGAATGTTTCTTCCTGAACTTTCTCCCCTAGTTGGTTGTCCTTGATTGGACCCCTGACCTACTACTCCTCTTCTACTAAAATTTGGTTT
Source organism: Picea engelmannii (assembly GCA_009831015.1). Taxonomy (NCBI): domain Eukaryota; kingdom Viridiplantae; phylum Streptophyta; class Pinopsida; order Pinales; family Pinaceae; genus Picea; species Picea engelmannii. The sequence goes on from ML807385.1 coordinate 133,034, forward strand.
TCTAAAAGCTGATGTTCTTTCAGTTGTGTTAATCGCACATGGGGTTGCAGGTTTCACATTGACTATGATATGGACTAGAGTTCTTCCTTCTATTCTTGACCCTGGACCTCTTGTTTTCCTTTCATATATTGCATGCAGGATTTCCTCAATCTACTCCACATCCTAGAGATCCTCTACCTATTCTTCATCGCTCGCCAATACCTCTCTATTGGCTATGGCCCTCTTTTTGTTATTTAGCTTATATTGGTAAGGTCTCCCGCTGTGCGTCTTTCCATATTTTCCCATTATCTTATTTTTATGGTCCTCATCCATCATTATTGGGTCCATGGCCTCTTTCTTCTTCCCCTTATCCATCTCCTTGTCCATATCTTAGACTCCTGTCAGTGCTTCCCACCCTTCCCACATGTGCTCAAGGAAGTTTAGCTGTCTAATTCCATGGTCATCACACCTTTGTCATACAATAAAATATTGATAGAAGTATATAGTGATATCATGTACCTACATTTGGGCCCCTTCAAAAACTCCTTCACTGCAACAGTGTATGATTTTGCAGTATCAACCGCAAACTTAGTGATAAACCCTGCAATAATACTGTCTAACCAAAAATCTACTGCGCGCATAAATTTATTATTGACTTGTTGCAACTGCGTGATCTCCATAGGATGACACTCTAGTTGTCTAATATGATTCATATGATGGTTTTCCTTCAACATCAATAGCCACTCCTACAATAGATGTAGAAAGTCATAGAAAAATACTTCATGCATGTCACTAAACACATATTTGTAGAGATATTTGCATAGTGTAAATTTATGGTTTTTGTTGTTCTTTTATGCAAACTCAAGGTCCTTTGTCCTTAACCATCTTTCAATATCTGCATTCATTGGATTCCATGGCCTTAACATTCCATTTTGTGCATTCATTCTCTGAGCCTTTCTTCAACAGATCCCTTCCCCTCAATCCTGTGTAGTTTCAACCGGAAACATAACCATTTTTTGGATTCTTGGGCTAACCTAAGTTCTGATCTCAATAAGTTTCCAACAAAACCCTCAAGCTATCATCCCTCCTGGTAAACCAGAAGGCAACGCTGCACACATAGTGAACAATGCAGTCTCACCTGGAATATCTTTATGGGGGAATACAATACTCAGGTGTTTTCAATCTAGGAAGGGATGGGGGATGTGTTTTGATTCTTTTCCTTATGCATCAACATCATTATCCATTCATCTAATTCTAGGATTTATTCATCATTAAACTATGCATGCATGCTATTATAATTAGATTTAACCATTCATTCTTTAACTGATACATAACATAACATCCAAGCAATCATTCAGACACATGAAGATAGTGGATTTATCGTGGTTCACTCCCCCGGAGCCATGTCCACAAAGATCTATCTCTTCTTCTCTTTTATTCATTCTTCTGCAAAATATACACTACACACATTACATCTTTAGGATTACAATAAAAAAGAGGGTAAATACCCTCTATGAGGTGGACTAGATCACACTAGGCTCCACATCCTGTGACCTAACCCTAAAAAACTAACTTATTTGACTCAACAAAAATAGCAACCGAACCCCCAACATAGACCTCCTAGGTCTTTATTTATACTACTCTATTGGCTTATTGCCATTACAATTTTGTCAAAAACCCTAACCCTAACATGGTTAGGTCTGTCTGCATGTGCGCCATGTTGCTTTTCCTCCTGCATGCTTCTTTTCCCTCTTTTTTTGCATGATGCCTTTATGCCACCTATGGTGCACGCTCCAAAAATAGTTCTCTCTCCAAAAATAGTCCTGCACCCAAAATAGACTTTTTTACCAAAATAGGTTTGCGATAGCATTAAGCAACTAGAGTGAGAGGTATTCTACTATCCTAACCCCTAATCAACTATTTTTCAATTAAAATTTATGTATGTTGTAAATTTAAATTTGTTGTGTCATTGTCCTATCATAAAATCGGAATTTAAATTCTATACAATTCAAATCAGTTAAGCTATCATAGAAATAATTGAAATTCATAGGAAAATGATAAACAAAAAATTGTACAAGGAATTTTTTTAATTTGTTAAATGTATATTCTTATTACATAAGTTTAGTACATTAATGCCCCATTTTGACCTAGGTAGCTAAATTTACTTATGGCCTAATTCTATTTTCATCTCTTATTATCTATGAAACACTATTAAACATTCACACTTTAGTTTATGGACATGTAGACATATGCATATGTGAATACTATGAATAATTATTGTTATGTTATTAATGATGGATGCTATGTGAATTAGTTTTAGCATTCATGTTTTAATTGAAGGATTTTGGTATGTGGATATCATATTTGATGATATGTTTAAATACAATTAGTATCATGTGTGGGATGAACTAGATAATTTATATTATTCATCGATTAGTAACATGGAAATCACATGTCCGCAGTATATGGTTATGCATGATATTGTGTTGTAAACTGACCTATAGGTTGAATGGGATATGAGATAGCTATAAAAGTGTGATATTAAGTAGTCGATGTCATGAAAATCGAAAGATAAATGGTATGATGGGAAGCATTATTATGTTATTTTTATATTGGTTAAAATGCATTTCTATAATATTTGGGCTAGTGTAAGTTTTGAGGTGGCACAAATGATGAAACTAGATATTTGATGAAAAATATCCCAAAATATACCACCATAGTATGGTCCATGATAGGGTGTTGACCCTAGTTATATTAGGAGGAGTGGAGGCATTTCCCACTATTTATCCTCTGAAACTTGGAGTCATGGAAGGACTATGTTAAGTCCCACTCCCCTAGACTTGCGATGGTGACTGCCAATTTCCTATTGGAGAAGATTAGTAAAGGTAGTTGAGACTTCCACTTACAAGTTCTATTTAGAGTTAGGTCAATATAGTTGATTCTCAAGTATAGTCCAGTAGAGGAAGGATATGATTTGGAAGATGGAAGTAGGTTAGGGAGGAAGGGTGTTTGGAGTAGTTGAGAGTGTTGTTGGGTTTTAATCATGTAACTTTAGTGCCAGAATTATTTATTGTTCTTTTGTATTATCTGTTTAACTAAGTTATGCTAATTTAGGTGAATGTTTCATTCATATTAAAATTTTGTGACTAATGGATTTATCCTATTATATTAGTGTAAATGACTAATTTATTTCATTATGAGGTTGATTGCACTATTGACTGGGTTGTGAGCATACAAGAAATTTCCATTAGATGTGATGATTGTTGTCATTAGTACACCCATGAGCTATGTATGCGCCAACTATTCATACATACCTTGCACATGTACACTAGTATTGTTATAATATATTAAAATAAGAATTATACATGTTTTTCATGGGTGTATATCTAAGTATAATTATTAATTTAATTGATTTGATTAGAGTTAGTGCTATAATTAAGTTAACTGGTTTGATTAGAGTTATTTCTATTAGTATTTTAGTTTATTTGATTAGAGTTAATGCTATTTAAATTATTTTGATTAGAGTTAATATTATTGATTAAGTTAATTGGTTAAATGAGATTTAGTATTATATATATAATACTATATATATATATATATAATACACACACACAATTGAAATACCTAGAGTTTGTTGGACAACTGAGAGGGGGGGGGGTGAATCAGTTGTTACTGTGCTTAAGCAATTATGCCCATTTTAAACTCTTTACAGAACACTCAATGATGATCACAGTAATACAGGGAAGTAAGAAATAGAATATTCAACATCAATCACACACATGAAATATATAGAGACAGATATTTCCTGAGGAAACCCACAAAGGGAAAAACCTCTTCTTCTTGATATGATAAGTAATCTTTATATTCTGTACATTATCATTCTTATGAGCACCAACTCACTTTTTAGGCTACCACCTTTGTTTTACAAGAAGCAACTTGCTGATAGCACCAACTCTCTGGTTTCTCTAGCACCCACTAGAAGGAAGCACCAAATCCCTTTGTGTTCCAACACCAACTGGATGGAAGCACCAAATTCCATACACACAAGCACCAACCTGTACAAGATGCAACTTGCTGAGAGAACCAACTCTCTGGTTTCTCTAGCACCCACTAGAAGGAAGCACCAACTCCTGGAGTGTTCTAGCACCAATTGGATGGAAGAACCAACTTCTAGTCACATGGGCACCAACCTGCATAACAAAGAACAATGGTTCTCCCTTGCACCACCCTGCCTCCCTATTTTTTCTGGTTGCAACCAGATGGAAGCTACAACTCCCTGTGTTCAAGAACCCACTTGAAACTCTGAGGACAATAGTCCTCCACAACACCTTCCTACCACCCTGATTATAAATTCTTCGTTACTGAAAATTATTACAATGATACAATGTTTATAATTGGCTTACCTGTCTCATCACTATTTTTCTACACTGCTCTGCTATGCCTGCATCAATGTCTTCCTGCTCGCATCTTCTTGAGCTTTCTATTCTTCTGCTTTGTCCCTGCATGTGCACCTCGAATTTTTCTTCCTCTCTCAGTGATGCATTTCTGTTCTATGCTCTACGCCTCTTCTGTGCATTTCAGTTGTTGCACACAACATTCTTTTACCCGCATGAATAACTCTGATCAACAACAACCAACTCTTCTCTGTTCTGCGTATATGTATCATGCCAAGTCCTCTTCCAAATCATACACCTAAATATTCATCCTCTCTGGCAATTATGATGAATCTGTTCTACATTAGTAGCCATTATGTTGAGACTATTCATCATCAGTGGTCATTCCTAAGATTCTTTTCCTTTTTCTAGCAGTGCAACCTTTCGTCTTCTCTGTCACAGTTGAGCTTGTCCTCTCTGTTACAGTTATAGACTTCAACAATTTACCATCTATCAATTGTCTCTATGATGAGTCTTCATTCCACTGGAAGTTACCTCGAGACTCTTCGGCTTCTCTAGCAATCACCCTGAAGCCTCTTCGAATTCTCTAGCATAAACAATCAGTGGTTTTCGACAGTTACCTAGAGAAATTCTGCGCGCTCATGCCTTTGGCGCATTTTCCCTTCCTGAGAAAAATTCATAGTGGGAGCTACATTTTCTGGCTAAGCCCCTTCCTTTCACATGACCATGAGCTATGATCAGATGCCTATCCAAAAGGCGCTTCACGATCTCAGTGATATCTGATGTGGAGCCTAGCGACGTGCTAGCTCCTCCCTTAATCCTTCGATGATGTGACCTCCAGCTCTGACCCGGGGCTTAACCTCTTGGGTGCTTTGTGACTTTGTGTATCGTGAACTCCTTCTGTGAGTTTCCTTGATTCTCCCAACTCATGATCTGCGAAATACTCCATATCAAATCAATGGTCGATATCTCTCCCTTTGATTGATGGCTGCGATCAAATCACGATTTCGCATTTCACAACTTCAAAGGTTAGAGAACCTCCTTTCTTCAACTCCTGATTTCTCAATACCTGCTCCAAATCAACGGCCCATGAAATTCCGTGATCCAATGGATGTGATCAATATCACAAACTCAGACTTCACGATGTCTGTGGATTGCTCAACACAATTTTTTCGATTCATGATTCTGTGAATTTTCTTTATCAGCTGCCACATGTCCTTCCCAGATGAATGACTAGGATTGCTATGGCTCCCAGCTCCTTGGGTATTTGCCTCCTCCCTTCCCGATATTTGTGAGCGTCAGATCAATGGCTCACAAATCCCCATGATCTAATGGTCTATATCAACTCGTGAACTCGAACATCACGAGTTCCTACAACTCTCACCTTTGACTTTTCTAGTTCACGAGTCAGCGAAATGATGATCTCTCACCATGTGTCCTCTGGATCCAATGAATTATATCTCATCGTGACTTCAGATTTCACAAAGTTGGATGATGGATCTCGACCATTATCCTCTTCGCAGTTATACTGGATTCGACGGCTGTTGGTCCTCGACGCTCGGATCCAATGGATTGGATTTGTACTTCTCCTCTGCACTTCCTCTGGTCACTAGACGTTGATCTAAGAGACATCGGGTATTCAGGATTGGTGATCCAACGACCATTGTCGCTCCTCCTCCTGAGCTTATGCTTCCCCCCAACTTGGAATAATTTCTAAGTGTCAAAGGCTTCGACCTTTGATCCTTCTGCGAGTCCTGATGACTTTGGGACTCGTCTGCGTTTCTAAAAAATGCTATCTCTCCTGAGATTTGGTAATGAAGTTAACCTTGTCCCTAGCACACACTTGCGCTCTGCATGAAAATATGCACTATTCCTCCTGAGCTTCGATTGCACACTCTGCCAACAATCATGCCATCGTTGCTGCTGTTCTTGCCTGTAGACATGCCATCATCATTGTTGTTCATTCCATCAATGACAAGCACACTCTTCCTGTAAACATGCCAACAATATCCCCCTTTGGCATTGATGGCAACCCTGAATGACTGCACTATTCTGCTTAGACCTCCAACTGTAGCATCCACACCTTTTCTCCCCCTTTGACTTCAATGTGAAAGAAAACATGCTCCCCATGAGCTGTTGCAGTACTTTTCGGAGGTATAAGATATTCAGCCAACACATACTCCCCCTGACAAGAAGGACTCTCTTATTTGAGTCCTGCAGAGTATTTATATCTAAACCATAGTCTTCTCCTTCTGATTCTTGGACCTGTTCATCTTCAACTTCAACTGTTTCCTCTGTAGTATACTCAATATTTCTCACCTCTCTTACTGGGACTCCTTGATCAACATTTTCTTGTCATAACTGAATGTCTCCCCCTGTCACTCTTCTCTCTCTGCTTCTGACTGTTCTCTCCCTTTGTTTCTAAAAGGTTAGTTTTTCCTGACAAGGTATATCCTCTTGTTATATCTACAGGATGTCATGTATTTTTACATCAGAATGTTGCTGTTGTGGATGTCACTGACTTAATGAAACACTGTGCAATTGTAGCTCATATTTTTTCAAACAACCCTTGGATATGCCCATTGATTCTCATCGATCTCTAAACAGATGTATCCTACTTTATCCGAGATGCTTCTTTACTTTACATTGCTCTAAATTCATCTGAGAAAGTTTATACTATGCTTGTCACATGACTGCAATTCATTTTGCAACAATTAACTTCACTCATGTTCACTTGTTCAGTCTTTTCTATCCAACATATGTGAGTGTCTTGGTTTCTTGAACTTTGTTCTCTGATATTCTATTACTGTAATTTCATTTTTCTTCTATGATGCCTAGAATCCAAGGCTTTTATGAGCATATTCATCATAAGAAAAAACCATTACAAACACTCTCATACCTCCTTTTATTCATCCATGAAGGTGTCTCTCTTCTAAACTTACTTTGAGGTGTATGAGTAGCTTCTGGATGTCTCCCTTGATCTGATCTTCTAAATATTGTAGTATTGCTTTCATTCTTTGAACATGAAGAACCTGAGTCATACCTTATTTTACTTTTTACAAATGAAGGACTTGCATTAGGTTTCTTAGGAGTATTGATTTCTTCCTTGTTGTATCCAAGACAGGATTTGTCATTTGGTGATCTCTGACTATCCAATATCTCATCCAGGGTCATGGAGCTGTTCAAGAACTTGATTTGGGTGTTTGACTTCTCAACCTTCTTTCTAATATTCACAACTTTTGCTTCCATCTTATGACATGATTCTTATTCTACTTCTTCCATGGGATAAATGCTAACAGAACATTCTTTTATTGTATCTAAGTCTTCTTCTTTACTTGTAAGGGGGGATTCAATATCAACATTATTATCTGTCCTTATGCTTTTAGCCACCACTTGTCTTGAGTTTACAGACTCTATCTTACATTCTTTGGAAGTGACTACCACTTCACATCCTCTATCACACATTTGACTTACACTGAGTGTTGGGGCAATTCAATTGCTTAAATTGCTTTCATTTAATGATCAACCAGGGATGCTCATAAGCTTGTGATGATGCCAACAAAATATATGCAGGAGTAGGCATCTAACTCTAATCTAATAAAATTCAATCAAATCCCAACTCTTTCATTCCACTTAATAAGACTTAGTTGTTGTAGGAAAGAAAACACTAGCTCCCTTTCAGGAGGTCCTCTCAAGATGTTTCACAAAACCTATCAACAATCAAGATCATCAAGTAAACACTCATGCATTGAAAATAAATACACTTAAAAAGGCTTAGTTGTTGTAGAAAAGAAAAGACTAGCTCCCTTTCAGGAGGTCCTCTCAAGATGTTTCACAAAACCTATAAACAATCAAGATCATCAAGTAAACACTCATGCATTAAAAATAAATACACTTAAAAAGGCTTAGTTGTTGTAGGCATGAAAACACTAGCTCCCTTACAGGAGATCTTCTCGGAATGTTTCAAATAACCTATCAACAATCAAGATCATCAAATAATTCTAATAAAAACAATAAAGCATATAAACCTATTCAAAGCATTACAACAAGAAGACAATGCTACTATGATCTATTTGGAGTGAGCTCAATTCTCCCAAGAACAAAGTAACACATAAACTAAAGAATTCTAAATCTAAACTAGAGAATGGAAACTGATGTGAAAAGAAAGCTTGATTCTTATGCCATCATAAGTTGGATACAATGCTCCAAGAGTCCTCCCCTTGAAATGGAGGAGGCACTCTTAATTATACAAAAGTTTAAGATAACTTAGATCCACAAATCTCTCCTAGATCCACAAATGTCTCATTTGGTTACAACCATGTGCTCACACCTATCAAGTGATATCTCTACAAATCCTCTC
>ML807385.1:143127-155858 GCA_009831015.1 Picea engelmannii
TTGGAATTTGTTTTTTTTTTTTTGACAGAAACGGTTAGAGATTATATTAATGGGGTGGACTAGCCACAGATCCGATTACAAAATGGCCTCGAATTTCTTCAGGCCTGTCTTTCTGAACCATTCTACTTCTATTGCTATAGACTTGTGAACTGAACTAGTTCCTGTACGTCTTCTAAAAGAACTGGTTTAAATTTAAATGTTGAAACTCCAGTTACTGTTTCAACATAAGTCTCAGCACTGTTTCAACATTTGTTACAGTGGTGTTTCAGCATATGTTCCAGCACTGTTTCAGCGTATGTTCCAGCACTGTGTTTCAACATATGTTACAACACTGTTTCAACTTTTATTTTTGCTCCTGGATACACATGTATTTTCCGAATTCCGAAGAGGCTAACACTAACCTAATAGCTATTTCAGCGAGCCAGATCAGCTTCGCGTCATTACATCTTTCCGCTGATAGATGTTTTTTTTCTTTTTTGTTACGATCTGCCATTCATTTCTTTGACCCTAGTTATGAATTTTCGACTGAGCTTGCGCTTCTTCTGCCTCAGCAATATCGGCCCAGCTTGAGGCTTGCTGGGTTGGGCTTGAATACCTGGGTAGAGTTTCTTCCACTGGGTCTTCCCCCTTAACAGGTTCTTTGGGGATGGAGACGGGTTCCCCTTCAGCTTCTGACGGCGGGATCTTTGCTTCAGATTGCTTCTCCGGTTGCGCTCCTATCCACCAAGTGGGCCTTTGGCTTTGGGATGATCTTCTTTTTCTGGATGGCTTCTCACAGTTTCGGGCTATGTGCCCTGTTTCAAAACATACCCTGCATCTGAAACAAAGGTTCTTGAAATTGATCTTCTGGGTCCAAGAGTAATCTTTTCCAAGGAGGATGATTTCTGCTGGGAAACCCTTGTTGAAGTCCATCTCTACACAGATCAGAGAAAAGGTGGAGTTGATTGGGGAAGTTTTAGGGCACTTGCAGAGAAATTTCCCTATGCCATTTCCGATAGATTCAAGATATTTGTCCCCCCAGAAGTGCAGGGGAAGTGACGGGAGACACACCCAGACCGGAGCAGAAGAAATAGAGGTTGTGGCTGGATCAAAGTCAGGGGTCCACGGCTGCATAGACAACCCTGCTCTGCCCCAGAACCACGGCTCGGAGCTGGAAACCAAGTCTCTTTCATCAGAAGAATCAAAGATAGCTGCGAAAAAACCCTTCGCAAAGGGGCAGACTGAAACCTCACCCACAAGAAGCGGGGACCATTCGGAGTCGATCCAGAAGCGAAGATCAACCAGACTCGATCAGAAGCCATTGAACCTGCAAACGAGGGCATGCTCGCTGAGATAAGAGGATAACACCAGTGCTTCCTTCGGCATCTGGATAGAAACTGCAGGGGCTTCCACAATCGAATTATTCGGAGCAGAGGAACCCCCTCGAAGGGAATCCATATCCTTGAAAGAGGCCCGTCCCACACGTCCCATAGAGGGACCCTGATCTGGGAGGGGGAGGGTGGAGCAACCCTTGTTGGGCTTGGCAGAGGCATCTGAAGAGACACAAGCAGGAGCAGGGGGGGCGCCGGCCACCATGGAGGACTACAAGGTCTCGTAACCCTAGCACCCCTTGCTAACCTATTATTATTTAAAATTACACTTCTTCTTGGAATTTGTTGCTCCATCTTCTGATATCTTTTTTTTTCCATCAGGGATCATCTTGTGTTTATTAGCTTCTGGTGGCAGAGTACTCACATGGTCCGATTGTCTGCTGACTTGTAACTTGATCATATTTACTGGCTCTTTGCTTTCTAGTTGTTTGCTGCTTAAACCACTTACATAGCCTAAACCAGTCTTCAACAAAGGAGATCTATGTTTTCTTAGAATGTCGTTTAGTTCTATTGAGGCTTTAATGCTTGAAATATTTTGGAGATACAATGCTTTAAACTTCTCCATCTCTTTTCTGGTTTTTACTACCTCTTCTTCCAAGGCTTCACATTTTTCCTTCTTCTCTGATGACTGTTGTTTTAGAGTGTCCTGTATTTTCTTTGCCTCTTATAATTCCACTTTTTGTAGGACAAAGTCTTCATCAGGGTTTTTACTATCTTTCTCGAACTGTATCAACAATTTTTTTGCTTTTTCTTCTTAAATACGAGTCTAGCAATTTCTTTTAGGGCACTGATCAATTCTCCTTCCAAGTCAACCACAACTTCTTCATCATTGACATCACTTCCTCTACTTTTATTATCATAATCCTATTTGGACATAAGAATAAATTCATTAACCTTATCTTCACAAGAAGAGTCACTATTTGTGTCTCCTGAAGAGTCATCATTGTTTACACAAAAATTTCTTTTTACCAAATCTCATGGATTTGTACTCCTCTTCACCTTCATAGTTCTGGTCCTTCTTCTTGTGTGGACACTTAGATAAAAAGTGACCTATATTTCCACAGTTAAAACATTTGAACGGAAACTTGCCTTGGTACTTGCATGATCCTTTCTTTAGTCTTCTCACAATTTTTTCTTCAATTTCATCAGGCTCAGAATCATCATTCTTATATTCTTTAAATGATGCTTCTCTAGTGGTGGATTTATATTTACCTATCCTCATTTCATATGCAGTCAATGTTACTAGAAGTTTATCAAAAGGCAAAGCTTTTAGATCATTAACTTCTTCTATAGGAGAGACCTTTGGGTTGAACATATCTGGAAGAGATATCAAAATTTTCTGAACTAACGAGGCTTCCTCAATTTTTTCACCAAGTCTTTTCATTGCATTTACTAGTTCTTCAACTCTCAGAAAGTACTTCCCAACAGTTTCATCCTCTTTCATCTCTAGCTGCTCGAACTGTAATCTGTAGGTTTGAATCTTTCCATCCTTTACCTTCTCATTACCTTCATAACCGCTAATGAGTTTTTCCTACATTCCTTTGGTAGATTCTAAGTGCATAGCTTTTACAAATTCTGCTTCTACAAGCCCACTCAGAATAACATTCATAGCCTTAGCATTCAAGCTAAATTCTAGCTTGTCATCCTTAGAAGCTAGTGCAATTGGCTTTACATAACCGGTCTCTACCACATCCTAAACATCTTCACCTAAAGCCATTATGTAGGTACTCATCCTAACTTTCTAGAAGGAAACATTTGTTCCATTGAATAAAGGGGCCTTCTTGGTTGAAGTTCCTCCATGGCTAGTCATGTTTAAGCTCTAGGATCTACCCTTAAATAAAGGGAAATTGCTTTGATACCAATTGTTGGACAACTAAGAGGGGGGGTGAATCAGTTGTTACCGTGCTTAAACAATTATGCCCATTTTAAACTCTTTACAGAACACTTAATGATGATCACAGTAATGCAGGGAAGTAAGCAATAGAATATTCAACATCAATCACAAACATGAAATATACAGAGATAGATATTTCCTGAGGAAACCCATAAAGGGAAAAACCTCTTCTTTTTTATATGATAAGTAATCTTTATTTTCTGTACATTATCATTCTTATGAGCACCAACTCACTTTTGAGGCTACCACCTCTGTTTTACAAGCAACAACTCACTGAGAGCACCAACTCTCTGGTTGATCTAGCACCCACTAGAATGAAGCACCAACTTCCTTTGTGTTCTAGCACCAACTGGATGGAAGCACCAACTTCCAGACACACAAACACCAACCTGTACAAGTTGCAACTTGCTGAGAGCACCAACTCTCTGGTTTCTCTAGCACCCACTAGATGGAAGCACCAAATCCCTGAGTGTTCCAGCACCAATTGGATGGAAGCACCAACTTCCAGTCACACAGGCACTAACCTGCATAACAAAGAACAATGGTTCTCCCTTGCACCACCCTACCGCCCTGTTTTTTCTAGCTACAACTAGATGGAAGCTAGAACTCCCTGTGTTCAAGCACCCACTTGAAACTCTAAGGACAATAGTCCTCCCTAGCACCTCCCTACCACCCTGATTATAAAAACTTCGTTACTGAAACTTATTACAGTGATACAATGTTTATTAATGTCTTACCTGTCTCATCATTGTTTTGATACACTTCTTTGCTCTGCCTGCATCAGTGTCTTCCTGCTCACATCTTCTTGAGCTTTATGTTCTTCTTCTCTGTCTCTGCATGCGTACGCCAACTTTTTCTTCCTCTCTTAGATGTTCATTTTTGTTCTATGCGCTACGCCTCTTCTATTCATTTTAGCTGCTGCACACAACATACTTTTACCCGCATGAATAACTCTCAACAACAACAACCAACTCTTCTTTGTTCTGCGTATATTTATCATGCCAAGTCCTCTTCCATATCATACACCTAACTCTTCATCCTCTCTGGAAATTATGATGAATTTGTTCTACATCAGTAGTCATTATGCTGAGACTACTCGTCATCAGTGGTTGTTCCCAAGATTCTTTGCCTTTTTCTGGTAGTGCGACCCTTCATCTTCTTTGTCACAGTTGAGATTGTCCTCTCTGTTACAGTTACAGACTTCAACACTTTCCCATCTGTCAATTGTCTCTATGATGAGTATTCATTCCACTGATAGTTACCTCCAGACTCTTAGGATCATCTGGCAATCACCCTGAAGCCTCTTCGAATTCTCTAGCAGAAACAATCAGTGGTTTCTGGAAATTACCCAGAGAAACTTCGTGTGCTCATGCCTTTGGCACCTTTTCCCTTTCTGAGAAGACTTCATAATGGGCATTATATTTTCTGGCTAAGCCCCTTCCTTTCACATGACCACGAGTTGTGATCAGATGCCTATACAAAAGGCACTTTACGATCTCGACGATCTCCGATGTGGAGCCTAGCGATGTGCTAGATCCTCCCTTAATCCTTCGACAATGTGACCTCCAACTCTAACCCGAGGCTTAACCTCTTGGGTGCTTCATGACTTCACATATCGTGAAATCCTTCTATGAGTTTCCTTGATTCTCCCAACTCATGATCTGCGAAATAATCCATATCATATCAATGGTCGAGATCTCTCCCTTTGATCGACGGTGCGATCAAATCATGATTTCATGTTTCACGACTTCAAAGGTTAGAGAACCTCCTTTCTTTGACTCTTGATTTCCCGATACCTTCTCCAAATCAACATCCCACGACATTCCTCGATCCAATGACTGTGATCAATATCACGAATTTGGACTTTGCGATGTATGCGGATTTCTCAATGCAGTTCTTCTGATTCAAGATTCTATGAATCTGATTTATCAGCTGCCACATGTCCTTCCTAGATGAACGACTAGGATTGCTACGGCTCCTAGCTCCTCAGGTATTTGCCTCCTACCTTCCTGATATTTGCGAGCGTCAGATCAACGACTCACAACTCCCCATGATCTAACGGTCTAGATCAACTCGCGAACTCAGACATTGCGAGTTCCTACAACTCTCACCTTTGACTTTTCCAGTTTGCGAGTCAGGGAAATGCTGATCTCTGGCCACGTGTCCTCTGGGTCCAACGACTTAGATCTCATCGTGACTTCACATTTCACGGAGTTGGAGGATGGATCTCGGCCATTATCCTCTTTGTAGTTATATTGGATCCGGCGGTTGTTGGTCCTCAGCGCTCAGATCCAATGGATTGGATCTATATTTCTCCTTTGTGCTTCCTCTGGTCACTGGACATTGATCTAACAAACATTGGGTATTTGGGATTCATGATCCAATGGCCACTGTCGCTCCTCCTCCCGAGATTACGCTTCCTCCCAACTTGGAAGAATTTATAAGTGTTAAAGGCCTCAGCCTTTGATCCTTCTGCGAGTCCTGATGACTTTGGGATTCCTCTGCGTTTCTGAAAAATGCTATCTCTCCTGAGATTTGGCAATGAAGTTAACCTTGTCCCTGGTGCACACTTGCGCTCTGCATTCAATTCTGTGCTATTCCTCTTGAGCTTTGATTTCACACTCTACCACTAATCATGCGATCATTGTTGTTGTTCTTGCCTGTAGACATGCCAACAAATCCTATTATGTTAGTGTAAATGAATGATTTATTTCATTATGAGGTTGATTGCACTATTGACTAGGTTGTGCGCATACAAGAAATTTGCATTAGATGTGATGATTGTTGTCATTAGTACACTCATGAGTTATGTATACACCAACTATGCATACATACCTTGCGCATGTACACTAGTATTATTATAATATATTAAAATAAGAATTCTACTTGTTTTTCATGGGTGTATATCTTAGTATAATTATTAATTTAATTGATTTGATTAGAGTTAGTGCTATAATTAAGTTAACTAGTTTGATTAGAGTTAATTCTATTATTATTTTAGTTTATTTGATTAGAGTTAATGTTATTTATTAAGTTAATTATTTTCATTAGAGTTAATATTATTGATTAAGTTAATTGGTTAAATGAGATTTAGTATTATATATATATATATATATATACCTAGAGTTTCCATATATGTGTGTGTGTGTGTGTACTCCCACACACACACACATGGAAACTCTAGGTGTTAAATTGAAATAATCGAGTTTAGTGTGAATTAATTGCTATTTATTAAATTAGGATAACTGGAAAGACAATGTCAGGGATGAGATGACTTTGATCATGAGTCGAGCCTTTTGATGAGAAGGTGATGGAAGGATGGATAAGGGAAGGGATATATATATGGAAACTCTATGCGTTAAATTGAAATAATTGAGTTTAGTGTGAATTAATTGTTATTTATTAAATTAGGATAACTCAAAAGACAATGTCAGGGAGGGGATGAATTTGATCATGAGTTGAGCCTTTTGACGGGAAGGTGATGGAAGGATGGACAAGGGAAGGGATTTTGGAGAGGTTAGGGGTAACGAAGGTGAGGATGAAGAGATTTTGGTTTTGAAACAGAGCTGAAACCAAATCAAGGAAGATTGTGCTATGAGAGATTTTGCATTGAGACCAAGATTTTGACTTGGTATTTTGGACATACTATGGATGCAGTTATAGGACTTTGGGCACGAAGGGTTAGGAAACGCCCCAATATTTCCTAGAGCTAGGGAACTGACGAGGATATTCCTAGCTAGCTAGATTGCAAAATCTAGTTTCAGATAGTTGATAACAAACAACAGACATGAGACAACTCAGTAGGATCAAAGTGGAGAAAAGTTAATAAACTAGAGTGAGAGGTATTCTACTATCATAATCGCTAATCACTTATTTTTAAATTGAAATTATGTATTTTTTAAATTGAATACTTGTTTTAAATTGAAATTTGTTGTGTTGTTATCCTATCATGAAATTAGAATTTTAATTATATACAATTTAAATCATTTAATTATCATAGAGATAATTGAAATTCATAGGGAAATAATAAACAAAAATTGTATAGGGAAAAACATTTTATTATTATTAAATGTATATGATTATTACAAAAGTTTAGTACAAAGCTATCTGAGGCCCTGGTGAAGGGGATCACAGAACCTTGGTACATACATGTAGGTAGTACTTGAAAGACATGTAGGGGTATGACACCCTTGTTATCATGCACTTGGATAATTGTAGAGGTTTTGTCTAGCTCTTGATGCAAGGCACTTAAATAGTTGTAGAGGTTATGTCTAGATATTGATGTAGGGTACTTGAAGAGTTGTAGAGGTTATGTTTAGCTGTTGGTATTGAATACTTGGATGCTCCAAGGTATCTTAGTCTCACCATTGGTATTGAATTTGAATCGGTTTATGTGTACTTTGGCATATGCATTTTATTTTAGCATGGGAAGTTGAATGAATTACACGAGTCGTTTGATTCATCATATAGACTTATGCACATATTTAGGAAAATATAACCTATTTTATAATTGAAAATTGAAATGCATATATAACGAGGTGAGTTAAATGGAAAGAAAAATAGTTTTATTTAAATATAAAATAGAAATTTCAAGTGCACCCACTAAATGAGGAAATAGAAAAGGTATCTAAGGAACATCTAAGAGTAAAAATAGGAAAACATATTTGGGATGTGATGATTAATCTTTATTTTTCATTTTAAATAAATAATTACTGTGCATGGAGTGACACATGGGTGGGTGAATAATATGCATTTAGTAATTAAAATATTTTATCTTTTGCATGAGATGGATAAATGGCATAAGACTGAAAGGCTATATAAGAAAGGAGGATTGAGCTTGAGAGATCACCTTTTTTCACCCTAATGTTGGATGTTTGTCATAATATAATTTTGTTTTTTCTTGGTCTCAAGATTGTGAATGTACTTGAGAGCTTGGGACCCCATATTATCTAGATGAGCCACACAATTTGAATCATAGCTTTTGTACTCTTCTCGTACAAGCCATTGTAGCTCAGGGGCCCTTGAGAAGAAGAATACCCATTTGGGAGTTGGTAGGGTGGTCAACTGGTAAGAAAATTATAAATTTGGAAAAGGAGACTTGGAGATTATACTTGGAGAAAGCTTGAAACTGAAGAATCATAAATGAAGGATATTCTACAACCTTCTGTAAACATGCATGTTAGTATGAAATTTTTAGAAGTATTTTTTGATTCTTGAAAAAATGGGAAAATGTTGAATGGGGTTTGAAAGTTTTGAAAATTCCCAAGGGAATTACTATGTGTTAAAATTTCTGATTAGAACCCTTAGAATAATATTTATGACTAGACTAACCCTTGTAGAAAATCCTATAGTGGATGTTTTCTTAGTGAAAATTATGAAAAACAAATTGTGAATTATTTTTCCATATGAACAGAGGTGACTGTTCCCCATAGAAGCCACATATGTGGTCAAACACTAGTTATCCTTATAAAAATTTTGGCCACATCTATATAACTTCCAGTTGTTTTTAGTAAACCTAAGGTCATGATATGGGATGGATCATCATATATTTTTTCATCTATATTAGTGCTTTATGTATGGGAAAATTGGAGGAATTGGTTTGCAGGGCCCATTTTAATGGCAGGTTTCAGTTTGGAGATTTTGGGTCAGAAATTTTTCAAGGCCATTTTGAGGAATTAAATAGATTTTTGTGGGATCAAAACTTTGCAAGCTTAGATATACCCCCTTGACGCCATTCTACACATTGATACATTTATAACAGTGCAATTTTTTCTTCAATTGGAGTGCATACACACAATTTATGCCTCCCACAAGTTGACCTACCTTATTGAACACCATGGTATGAGTGGATGCCATGTCATCCCCAATTACTCAAACATGTGGGGATAGGCACGTGAAGATTTTCAAGAATATTATAGAAGTTCCAAACCTTATCACTATTTGAGGGTTGTGTTGCACATATGTTGTCATTGATGTTAAAGTGGTCATGGACATGGTCAGATATAGTGTAATAACAGATTGAAGAAGTGTGTGAAAGGAATGAAGGAGAAATATGATCAATGGCACATAAAAGTATGGCACAAAGTATGGTGCACAAATGGAGGAATTCATGAAAGCAGGAAAACAGAAGTGCATAGAAGGATCGAAGGATGAAAGGATCAATGGCGCAGAAGAAAATCTACAGGGTGCTTTGAACTAGTGCGACAAACGATGCAGTGGAGTGTGCCGAGACGTAGTTGGTGCGATGGAATGAATTACGATGGATTGTGTGGAATATTGCATAGAAGAAAATTTGCAGTGCACCTTGAGACAATGAGACAAATGGAGTAGTGGAGTTTGACGAGACGAAGCCCATATGATAAATGACAGAGTGGAATGTGACGGGATGAACGAAAAATTGGAAATCAAGTGAGTGAGTCACTAAGAAGCGCTAACATCCTGATGGAGCGATTGGGTGAGTGCACTACAAGAAAATTATGACAAGATGAAGACTTGTGACTTGAACCTTAGGCTCCTATTCTATCTACACAGTAGGTGATCTATAGACCAAAATGTGCATTTTTGCATCATTCTTGAGGAGATGCTCTAATAAGACTAGGTTGTATTGTTGGAGATGAGTTGGATCTCATTCGAAGGAAGACTTGGTTCGTTTGATTTAGTTAAAGAATGTCCAATTGTAACTGGACCTTGATATGGTCAAGATTTGTCCATAATATAAACATCATGCATACACATACTTTATTTAGATAGAAGTGTAACTAACAGAACCTTGATTTGGTCAAGATATGTCCACAATATAACTGTTACACATCCACATACATGATGGTGAACTCAAGCAAAAACATTATAAATAAGGATGCATTCTATTCGAGTCAAGTGCACATAAGAAGAGAAGAAAAAAGGTCATGTAATTGTTCAATGAAACTGAACTGGACATATATCAGTTTTTTTTGAATTAAGGAGAAAGGTATAGTTTTGTAATAATTTTTTTTAAAACTACAGGGTGGCAGGGTGGTGCTATGGTGAGTTGAAGCTCACTAAGGATTGGTTTCCTCATCACTGGTAACAAGTTGGTGCCTGAGAGGATTGGTGTCCTCATTGTCTGCGATAGGTTGGTTCATGAGAGGATTGATGTCCTCATTGTCTGCGATAGGTTGGTTCATGAGAGTATTGGTGTCCTCATTATTTGTGACAAGTGGGTGTCTGTCAAGATGAATAATTATAAATTGTAAGTTGATTCTTTTAGAAGAACATAAATAAAGATGTCATGTGTTTTTCTCCCACATTGGGTTTCTACATAAAAATCCCGTGTAATGTGTGTTCTGTGTTATGGTTTGATTTTTGCATATATTACTGATTAAGTAAGAATTTCTAAATAACTTTAAATTGTCGAAGGGAAATAAAATTGAAAAAAATAATACAATACGGATTCACTCTAGCTCTCAGTATTGTTCTAAGTTATAACAATTGGTATCAGAGTAGGTTCCTTCAGTAGAAACCTAACAATTGGAAGGAAGATCACACAAAAGGTATGGAAAGTGAAGATTTGTCTTCTTATTCAACCAAACCTCCTCTATTCAATGGAACAAATTTTTCATTTTGGAAAATCAGAATGAAGACCTACTTAATGTCTCTTGGTATGTTACCATTCAAATTCCTTCATTGTGATAAAGTTGGTCATTTTACATTTAAATGTCCCTTCAAAAAAAAAAGAAACCAATGAAAAAGAAAGAAAAGGAAAGGATAAACCTAGGGAGTTTAAAAAGAAAAATTCTTTTAAAAGGAGCAATTTTTATTCAAAAGAGGATAAAAACAACTCTTCAAACACTGAAGAAGAATAATATGAGCCAGATACAATTCAAGATGAAAAAATTCGCATGGATTTGGAGAACACAAATATGATAAAAAAAAACAGACATGGGAGAATGTGAAGCTATAGTAGACATGGAAGGAGAACTCATTAGTGCTCTGGAAGAAATATCTCGACTCAAGAAAAAGAATAGACTAAGAAAAGAATAGTTACATATATACAAAGAAAAATAAAATGATATCATTGAAGAAATAGTCACCTTAAAATTTATCTAGGAGAGGATAAGAGAAAGGTAGAAATATTGATGAATCAGATAAAAGTAAAAGAGAACATCTGTGACAAACTAGAAGCAGAAATAGTTGCCTTAAGAAAGTATCTAGAGAAATCCAAGTCTCAAATGAAATTTTCAAAGGTGAATCAAGCACCAACATGTCCACTGATGAGAATCTTGCTAGTTATGAAAATTCTCTCAAGGGAAACAACAATCATCCTAACAAATCAAGAGATGAAAAGAATAAGCGGTAAGAACTAGATCAACAAAACTATGCAAACAAATATGAAGCAAGGAAGAAACAGGTGCCTAAATCCTATCAAGTTGGCAGACAAAGACCAATTCCTACAAGTAATTTTTTTCGAAGGTATCCAAATTTTTTCTATGGATATTTTTTTTCTTGTGGCAACTTTGGACTTAAGACTATGAGTTGCAGGACTTTTAGACATAACAAAAATATAGGAATTGGATTCAATAAACCTCGAATGGCTATGTTTCAAAATTCCTTCAATAATTCCTTCTCGCCTCTTCTAAATGACCTTGAGTGATACATATACAACAATTTTGGACACAAGGAAAGTGAATGCAAAAGCAATATGTTGCCTATTTATAAGAAAGACAAACAATAATATTTTACCAAGGTTTGGAGGAAGAAAAATAAAGACAAAGGAAATTGTGGACTGACTCTATATGCCAAAAGATAAGAAAATCAATGGTATATTGATAGTGGCTTCTCCAAGCACATGAAAAGAGACACAAGTAAGTTTGAATTCCTAACTGAAGAAAAAGGTGGTAACATTACTTTTGGAAACAATGCTTCTACTAGAATTAGAGGAAAAGGAATTGTTGTACTAGATGAAGATAAGAAGGGAAAGACCAAAGCACAAAATGTGTTGTACATAGATGGTCTAAATTATAACTTGTTGAGTTTAACTCAAATGTGTGACCAAGGAAATTTTTTTCTCTTTCATTCAAAATGTTGTAAGGTAATGGATGTGAATACATGGAAGACTATTGTAAAGGTAGTCAGAACTTCAGAACATGTGTATTCTCTAAAAGAAGACAAAGAAAAATGTAGCATTGGTAAAACTTATGAGAGTTGGATTTGGCACAAAATATCAGGTCATCTTAGTTTTATTAAGCTTGTTAAGCTAGGAAGAAAATATGTTGTGAGAGATATGCCTAAAATTTCCAAACTTGAGAATATTGTCTGCAAGTCATGTCAATTTGGAAAGCAGTCGAGAGTTCAATTTAAGTAAAAAGAACATTCCTCTACTTGACCTCATGAGCTAATTCATACATATCTTTGTGGTCCTACTATTACACAATCACCTTGTTGGAGAAGAACCCTAACTTACATTAGTTTATACCTAGCTTAGACTTCTA
>ML807385.1:171866-182736 GCA_009831015.1 Picea engelmannii
ATGGGGATCACCCATCCCATTGATCCAATAAAATGATGCCACGTAGGCATCCAGGGTCGTGGGGCCTGAAAGGTAAGGTAATGCACATCATGAGGTGAAGGAAAGAGACATGAAGGAGAAGGAATAAGTGGCAGAGGCCAATGAGGAAAGGAAAAGTGGTCAAGGGGGATGACATGACACCACTTCAAGGTTCTAGGTGGACTGGGGATGCCACGTTAGCATCCCTATCAATGTAATTTAATCAAATTTCTGATAAATTAGTGAAAATTGTCATAAAATTCTAGTGTTTTCTAGGACCTAATCTTGCATGACATTTTTGAGGCACTAAACAATTTTTTTAGGAATTCTAATTTTTGATAATTTAAGTACTATAGGAACCACATAGAGTCTTCACATATTAAATAAAATAGCTCGAAGAGATCTTTCCAATGAGCTAAATTGTTTGCAAAACGAAGATCGTATGAGGGAGTTACAAGATAAATAGTGCAAGGTAAAGCCAGTTTACTTAGGAGGCCATAACTTCCTACTCAGAGGTCAAATTGGGGCATAGGAGTAGTCTACAAAATTGTTTTGAGCCATAGAATACAACCATGGAATTAAATTAAAATTCTTAGTACCTAAAAGTGCACAGGAGGACGTAGAAGGCACCTTTAGCAATTAGGGAGAACCATATAAATTGGTCTTAAAATTCAACAAGTTGTATCTAGCATTGTAGGTCTTTTATGAAGGTGAAATTTAGTTAGAATGTCCATAATAGGGTTATGAAGGAACCCAATTTATCTCCTATCAAAACTCCAAAGAAGCAGGTGCAAAGATGCATGGGCATAGATAAAAATTACACTTGGTTGAAGGGTGTGCATAAGGAGAGCATGGCTACGAGTTAAATAGCCATAAGTTTCCGCTCAAGACTCAAAATTGAGCAAGAAAGTAGTCATTGAAAAAGTATTGGATAGACGAATCCATGTATTCACACATAACTATGAATTGAATAATAGAATTTTTAGGAAGCCAGAAAGGGAGTTTTTGGTTATCTTAAAAGGGAAAAAGTATGCATATGTTCCATAGTTGTATGTTATGGGTTTTAGTTAGCAAATGTTGTTGCATACATGTTTCTGTATGTTATGGTTACAAATTAAACATAGAAAATGAAATGGATATCTGTAGACAATACAATTAAGGACAAAGATAGTTCTTCAAATGTGCATTTGGTTGCTTGAGGAAGCTCTCAACTAAAGACACTTAGACTCAATGAATTATATGAAAGTTTATCAATGGAACCATGATCTAGAAAATAAATTCTAGATGAAAGTTGTGCATAGCAAATGGGGATGTTGAGTATAAAATCCATGTGCAGTCCATGATAATGCATGTACAATAGGTGCACATGGAGATGCAAAGCATGGAAATATGGAAGGGAAATATTGGTTGATGTTAATGCATGTGTAAAGGGATTCACTATAAGATATCCACTCATGTTAATCAAAGTGCTCAATGGAATTAAGGTGCAAGATTAAAGTATTTACTGAATGAAGTAATAAAATTGCATTCACTCTAAAGGATGCCAATGTAAAGATAAAGTGATACATTGTGGGCAGATCTGTTCTAAAAGAATTGATATGTCAAGATGTTATTATTCTGATAAAGAAAAATAGAGTGTATACATGGAGATAAGGGAAACATATCCAAGGATCATTCATGCAGTTTTGGGGTAGTACCTCCATTGTTGTTATTGGAGTAGTGTAGTGGAATCATCATATGATGGTTAGAGCTTCAGGGGTGAAGTAATGAAGGTGCATGTATGGTGAAGAGTGCTAGAAGATGCATAAATCAATGCATTATGTACATAATATTTCTAGAAGTATGTAACCATACTTGTAGGAGAGATATTACACAAATCTGAGTGCCTTCTAGATTTGGATGAAGTGCAAGAGTAATTGTATATATTGGAAAAGGTACCACTAGGTGGATGCAAAGTTATTTTGAGTCTTTTGCAACATTCAAAGAATTGTGAAAACAATAAAAAGGAGATAGATGATGCATGTAGAGAATGTTGGGTGCAATTAAAAGGTGTTGAGTAAATTCCAAAAGTAGATTAGGATGATAATCCAAAAGGATTCAATCATGGAGATGATTTTATGAAAGGAAATTAATAAGAAATCATGAAGAAGAAAGTGGTTCTATGCTCTACATGGAAGGAAAAAGTGACAGAGCCTGAAGAGAGCCCATACCATGTGGAAAGGAGCCATTGGTGTTACTCCAAGAGGTCGAAAGCACCATTGGAGTTCATGATGTCGGGTAAAGGTAACTATGATTACTCCAAGGTGATATCTATGAATACACAAGTAGAAGGATAAGATGTCATATGTGTAGAATTATAGTGTGCAAGAATATTGACTAAGGAATTCAAGTTGAGACTCAAATCGGTCAAGAAAGGAGAAGTGAGTGGTACAGGGACCACGAGATCTGAAGTGTTTAGAGAGGAAAGATGAATAAATTTGGTATAGTAAAGTAAATGGATGTTGAAGATCCAAATTTAATAAGAGAGAATGGATGGAAATGTATTTGTTGGGTTAGAGGGATCCAGGTAATAAATGAATGTTGAATATTAATATCAGCATAGTATTTGGCTAAAAATGTAAAAGTACCCAAGAGTGGTTGGGCTAGAAAAGTGATCAGGACATAATCAATCATGTGCAATGATTTCAGTAAGAGTACAACGAGATATAAGAATCCAGTGAGAATTGAGGACAACTAGGAAAAAAAAAGAAATTAGTAGATGAAGAAAGAGGCTGTTGTAATTGTTGTAGCAACAATTATGTTATGGTCTATTGGAAAACCATACATAACACAGGAAATTGGAATGCATATGCATTTATAAGCATGTTAAGGATACATTCTTAGTGCACATAGATATGCATTAATGAATGCAGATTTGTTAATATATATATATATATATATATATATATATATATATATATATATATATATATATATATAACATGTTGAAGNTATATATATATATATATATATATATATATATATATATATATATATATATATATATATATAACATGTTGAAGACTAGGAGTAGTCTATTGTTATATATATGAATACGAATGTTGCTAATGATGGATGTTATGCTAGGAAAGAGGGCATTTATTGCATGGCTGCAAGTGCTACTGATGATGTTGCTGCATATGGAAGTCATCCATATGAAAGAAGCAACAATAAGCTGAAGTGTTGATTAAGAGGTTGGTGAAGAAGGCATGGAAGATCCTACTGATACCAACTAATCAGGTAGCATCAAATTCATTTAATGGTAGCTATGCATGTATGAATTGTAAGTATTTGTGTTGCATAATAGTTGAAGGGATTTAGGTAAAAGTTCCCTTAGTCAGAGGTTAATTTTGAAGTAATATTATTGTATAATTTGAATTCATTGATGGAATATATACCATGTGGTATGTGTTGATGCTTGTGGTATCATCGGACATGTATTTTCGCATAGGTATATATGTCTAGACATGTGGAAATCATCCAAATCCTTCTATTCTTGAATTTACTTTAGTTAAAGGAATTATTAAAGTAAATTGATTTTATTAATTAATTAATTATCTAATTTTTTAATTGAGTTATTTGAGGAAAGTGTTAAAAGTACTTAGCATGCAATATAAATCTCAAGTGAGATTATAAATATATTATAACTCATGATTATAAAATCAAGGATAGGGTGAAGGGAAGAGACATTCACACAGAGATAACAAAGAAGGATTTTTTCTAGTGTGGAGTCATTCGAGAGTGTAGAAGCAAAGAAGGAATTTTTCTTACACTTGACACACTTGCGATTATTGAGAGTATAGAATTTACTTTTGAGAGAGTTGGATCATGAAGGAATATGATTCAAGATCTTGGATAGGTTGAGAAGGACTTCTATCTAGAGATCATGTCAAGGAGAAGAGAGAATATAGACAACGCAAGTGGTTTTTAGTTAGAGGAAGTCACAGGGAAGTTTCATGTCGTATGAAGCTTGTTGTACATGTTCATGGGTCACAGTGGAGACAGTGATGTACATACATGGTTCACAAGAAGGAGAATCATGTACACCTCAAGAAACATGAAAATATGGTTCGTACAATAGGTCAGACTTCGCCAGGTTTGTCTGCAGTTGTATTTCTCTTAGTAGGCCATTATCCCTATTACAGGAGCCTTGATTTTAGAATAATAAAATCATTCTCGACACTAGTTTTCCCGTCGGGGTTTTTCCAAGGGTATCTACCCAAAATTATTGGTGTTTATGTGTGCATGATTTTGGTTTCCTTGTTTATTCTTCCATTGCATATTTCATTGATTACTCAGTTGTGCTTTTAGTAGATAAATATATTTTATTTTGAGCTAACTATCGGGTGTTGGGTTGAAGTGTTAAATCAACATGGTATCATACAAGGTTCTTTGAGAGGAAACCAAGTACAAGATCGTAGATCCATAGTAGATTCATAACCAACAGGTGGAAATTGAATGATGAACTTTTGGGAAGCAACTGTACAAAGGTAAAACTTGTTTTTGCAGGTTTACTAAGGTGTATGCGGGTCACAAAAAGCATAGTTGCATACATATGTGGGCTGCTTTGAGCACAATAGTGTATACATGGGTTTCAGTGGTAAAAATCACATACATACACGATTGGCAGTGGGTTGAATCACTTACATAGATGAGTTATAGTGGTGACAGTCACATACAAGTCCATATAGGTCAGTACAAGGGAATTTTTTAGCATCAAGTTATTTCCAGGGAAGTTTATCAGGTCTTAGGGATGACAACAACATCGTTGAGAGTTGAAGATGGGTTGGATGGAACATCCAACTTCCTATCTTGGAAATAAAGAGTAACTTTTGTGTTGAAGGAGCATGAAATTTGGGATTTAGTGGATAAATTAGTTACCCCACTGACAGATCCAACATCTTTGGAAGCTCACAAAAATAAGGATATAAAACTAGAAAGGGTCCTCCTAGATTCCATGAAGGATCATCTAATCCCTCAACTAAGAAAGAATAAGACAACCAAAGAGATGTTTGATGCCTTGGTAAGTTTATTCCAAAGAAAGAACATGAATAAGAAGATCATATTAAGGAATAAACTAAGATCGGTGCAAATATCTAGATTTGATAATGTTACCAACTATCTCATGATGATCAAACAAGTGCGTGATCAACTTGTAAAAATAGGGGAGAAAACGAAGGACGTATAGATTGTGAATGTGGCATTGAATGGTATTCCAAAGTCATGGGAACCATTTGTCAAGGGAGTTTACACTTGGTAACATATCCCACATTGGCAGAGACTTTGGGATGATTACATCCAGGAAGAGACTGAGGAGGCGTATAAAGTAAGAAAGCAGGGAGATGAAGAGGAGGAGAAACTGGCCCTTGTCAATAAGACAAGGAAAGGAAAAGGAAAGGGTTCCAAGGGTAGCAGTGAGGATTCAACCTCACATCCAGGGAAGAATATGGAATTGAGTAAAATCAAGTGCTTCACATGCCACAAGTTTGGGAACTATGCATCACAGTGTCTGGAGAAGAATAGAAAAGGAAAGACGAAAACAATAACATCAATAGATATGCAACTAGATGAGTTTGCAATGAAGTTTGAGAAGGAATTCTCAATGTTTTCATTCCTCTCTGCCAACATTAAATCAAGAAGTGAGCGGTACTTGGATAATGGAGCTTCTCATCACATGACATGGACACATGCGTTGTTCACCTGATTGTCAGAAATAGAATCAGATCTATAGGTGGAGCTTGGAACTCATGCCAAGTTTGGTGTAGAGGGATTTGGTATAGTGTGGTTCCAGCTAGAATTAGGAGGATTTCTGGAGGTGGAAGATGTGTTGTATGTACCATAAGTGAAGAAAACATTTCTCTCAATTTCAGTTTAGGAGGACATGGGTTGTTACTTTTTAGAGAGGGAAAGTAATCATATGTTCAGAGGGAGCTATCCTTGACACAACAGTCATCGTTGGTGTCAGAGAGGGCAGGTTATACAATTTTTAGGGCCATCCTATAAAAGGATCTGAGGGGATATTGGATCATCGATCGATGTTAGTGACAACAGATGAAGAGGAGGAGGCTTTGAAGGGTGAGTAGCCTAAGGATGGGAAAATTTCATGGAATTCTAGTATGGGGAGTGAACCTTTTTATGGGAAGAGGGAGTTACCCATTCCAATCCTGTCAAGAGATTGAGTTTGTATGAGATGAAATTGATGTATGCTCAGGAGCATGAAGCTTCTAGGACCACATTGAGGGAGAGTATACCTTCAACGAAGTTTTAAAACTTTGTGGAATTGATATGTAGCGTCATCAATTCCAAGACTTCTAGTATTGAAGGAGCAGTTGATTAGAAGGGTTGGAAGAATTCCAGTATGCATGATGATGTGTGTGGCATTGTGCTAGGATCGAAGGGAGAACTAGTTCTAGATGGCTCTTCAGGAGATACCTTCCTCGCTAAGAGGGAGTGTTGATGCTTGTGGTAGCATTAGATATGTATTTCCACATGGGTATATTTTTCTAGATGTGTGGAAATCATCCAAATACTTCTACTCTTGAATTTACTTTAGTTAAAGGAATTTTAAAAGTAAATTGCTTTAATTAATTAATTATGCAATTAATTAATTGAGTTATTTTAGGAAAGTGCTAAAAGTACTTAGCATGTAATCTTAGCATGCAATCTAAATCTCAAGTGAGATTATAAATATATTATAAATCACAATTATAAAATCAAGGCTAGGGTGAAGGAGAAGACACATTCACACAGAGATAGAAAATACAGACTTTTGCTAGTGTGGAGTCATTCGAGAGTGTAGAAGCAAAGAAGGAATTTTTCTTACACTTGACACACTTGATATTATTGAGAGTAGAGGATTTACTTTTGAGAGAGTTGGATAATGAAGGAATGTGATTCAAAATCTTATATAGGTGGAGAAGGACTTCCATATAGAGATTAGGTCAAGGAGAAGAGAGAGCAGAGGCAACACAGGTGGTTTTCAGTAAGAGGTAGTCATAGTGAAGTGTCATATCATATAGAGCTTGTCATACAGGGTTTTAATACATGTATGTGGGTCATAGTGGAAATAGTCGCGTACATACATGGTTCACAAGAAGTCAAATCATGTACACCTTGAAAATCATACAGTTTTGGTTCATACAATAGGTCATACTTTTCTAGGTTTGCCTGTAGTTGTATTTCTCTCAGTGGGCCATTATCCCTGTTACATGAGCCTTGATTTTAGCATAATAAAATCATTCTTAGCACCATTTTTCCCTTCGAGGTTTTTCCAGGGGTATCTACCCAAAAATATTGGTGTTTATGTATGCATGATTTTGGTTTCCTTGTTTATGCTTTTGCTACATATTTCGTTGATTACTCAGCTGTGCTTTTAGTAGATAAATAGATTTTATTTGAACTAACTCTCGGGTGTTGGTTTGAAGTGTTAAAATCAACAGTATGGTAAGGGCCAAGGGCCTATGTTAATTATAAAATTTATTTAGCGTTTGAATGCATTCATGTGACATAATAACATGTGGTGATTTTGTTGGTTATGAGTTAATAACCAAAGAAAGAAAGGGGTATGAACCTATTATAGAGATAAATGACATAAAATATGTTCATGTGTGAGACCATGACATGGTTGGTTATCGAAAGGATATAGTGCCACACAAGTATCCAATGAACTTCCTACGTATAATTAATGTTTGGAATGAAAACGTTTTTATAACACTAAAGA
The DNA here is from genome assembly GCA_009831015.1 of Picea engelmannii. Classification (NCBI taxonomy): domain Eukaryota; kingdom Viridiplantae; phylum Streptophyta; class Pinopsida; order Pinales; family Pinaceae; genus Picea; species Picea engelmannii. The sequence continues at coordinate 179,644 of ML807385.1, forward strand.
GCACCATAGAATTATATTCTTTGTGTAGTGTTTGGGTTGAAAAGGAAGGAATCAAAATGGTTAAACACGTAATATAAGGTGTATGGATGATGTGTCGAGGCATTGGACAAACTTTCCAATTCACCATGGTGTTATACATGACTTAGATATAGGGAATTCTGGATCCGATGCAAAAGGTGCATTGAATAGTATGAATTATTAATCATGAAATTGTGAAAGTGGTAGATTTTTACTCATGCATGCTAAGATAGAGTTATATGTGCTTGAAGGAATTATGGAATGCCTTTTGGGGAATGCATGCATATACTATATTTCATTGAAATGATTATGTTAACAACTGAAATGTTATGATTATTACTAACTCCTAAAGTTGAGAACATTTCAGGAGTTGTTAGATATTGCAACGAAAGAGTTGCAACTTAAAGTAGACACATAAGGATGTACTAAAGGAAATCTCTGTCAGGGAAACAAAGTAATGAAAACAATTATGGCTAAGGAAAAAGTATGGTTGCTGATAATACATGTGTAGGGAATGATAATTTCATTCCAGTTAAAAGATGAATGGATTGAAGTGATTAAATTTTTAAATGCTTATAATTTTGAGACCACTTTGTGAAATTTTGTAGCTATTGCAATAAACTTGTGTTATGCATGAGATATTGACAATATATTTGGATTAATTCAAGGTAGAAGTATTGTAGGAAAAGTGGTCTTAAGTATGATGCTACTGAAATCCATAATAAAGATCGTTTCCTATTACTGCAACATACAATAAAATATGAGATGGAATCTCATACTTGGTAAAACTTTGAATTTCTCTATACAAATAATTTGAATCTCTAAATGAAATTGTTATGATAATTTTCTCATGTTGATTGTATGTGTATGATATAGATGAAATGGGGGTTATTGAAGCTGAAATACTTGGAATAAAGGATCTTGTTGGACACTATAGCCCTATGATTTCCATAGAGTTTATACCCTTAGTGGGGGTCTGATAATGAGTTGGCACTCTCCTTATATGTGAAATCCTATAAGGGTGAGTGAAAAAAGGAACAGGATACTCAATAATGTCTATGGCATGGTAGCTAGAATCATGAGGGTGTATCAGAAAGAACAATGAGTTGAATTATTACCCAAAGTAGCTATGTGGAATAGAGCAAAGGCCTTCCAATTGAAGTATGAAGACATGAATCTAGTGCTTGGAAAGAAGATCACCGGAATTATAACGAGCTTCAATAGCAAAGGCATGGATATTTTTGAATAATTTTTAATGTACATTGTATATAATTCACTAAGGACAGTGCATAAATAAGGGGGAGGGAAATGTAATACCCCCAGGTTGAAAGCCGATTGTAAATGTACATATGTCTTATAGGTTGGTGGGCCATGATACTATAGGCCAGTGTGCCTATGTGATTATTAGGCTAGAGAGCCTAGATGCTAAAAGGCCAGTGAGCCTATCATTGTAATATGTAATCACTCATATTATTAATAAAATACATCACTTTTGTAGACCAAGTCGGATGAAAGAGTATGGGAGGTTGGGACTCCATGGGAGGGAAAGGGAGATAAAGGTTTAAGGACAAGGGTCTAATTCAAGGGACCTAAGCCTAGGAATAAAATAATGTTATTCCTAATTCCTAAAGTCTTATAACATTATGTTATCCTAAGTTCCCAAGGGAATGAAATGAATTACAAGTGGGGAACATGTTAGTTCCTTGTGGGCCAAGTGTTAAATTAGAAACATTAATATATATGATTGAGGATTAGTGTAATTCTCATGCATTCTTTTCATTCATTTTTTGGCCATTTAGGGAGAATGCACATCATTTTACCATTATTGGAGAATGGAGCTATGGATCTTGGATGTAGGGACCTAAATTAATTAAGCCTAAAAAAATTCATAAATTTAAATAGATAAGATTAATTCAATGCATAAACAATAAGTATTTCTTTTATTTAGCATATAAGAAACAGGAATTTGAACTTATGAACAACAATCTAATAAATTACATAACAACCACATAACCCAGCAAATTCATAAATAAAAAATACCTCTGCTTGATGCTAAATTCCCGCTTATCTTGTTGTCCTCCCTACTGCTCTATCCAATCTTTGCCTGATGCTCTGACCAAACCCTGCCCAAAACTGATTAACCACCCAGCCAACTAGGAGTAGCCTATCCGACTCCCTAGCTCCAGGATTCCGTGAGGATTCCTGGCCCCCGAGCCCAAAACTCCTAGCAACCTGGTGCCCCCTGCAACAATTCACCCAACCTCCAAAACCAAACTCCCCAAAACCAGGAAAATATCCAACAACCCCCTAAAATACAATCCTCTCCTCCCAATTTTTCATAATCCCCTTCCCGCAAGCCTCTGCCTAGTCATATCTCCCCCCATTCACCGAATCCCTACCCTCCTTTAGTGCCACCCACCTTATCCCTCCATTCATTACCTTATCCTCCATTTATTACCTTATCCCTCGACTCAATGATTCATTCCCCCCCCCGCATACGTAAAGTCTTGTAATAAATAATTTAAAGTTATTAAGCCCCTTTAATTCATTACCCAAATCATTGAATGTGTTAAGTAATCAATTAATTATTTAATCGACATTTATTAAACAATAATTAATTAATTATTTAATTAATATTATTAATAGTTAGTCATTACTTAACTAATACTCATTAAGATAGTTAATTATTTAATTAACTATACTTAATAAACCCTATGCAACTATTTAACTAGGGTTGTTACATACACCCACCCTTCAGAAAACTTCATCCCGAAGTTAAGGTATTTCATGATACAAAGGAAAAGAAACATGGTTCACACATTCATAACAATTAACCGACATTATTAGTAAGTAAGCCAATAAAACTCATACATACTAGTGTACATGTACAAGAAATGCATGTGTAGCTAGCACATACAAGTCTCATGCATGCACTAATAATCAATAACTATCACCCTTATAGTAATTTATGTATGCATCCAATCCAATCAACAAGACTATTCTTTTATAAAAGACAATAAACCAATCAAATGTTTGCGAAATCCTTTAATTACAATTATCTAGTTCAACAATTTT
>ML807385.1:184850-195889 GCA_009831015.1 Picea engelmannii
AAATGATATTCTTAGGTATCCCATGCAAACAGATAACCTCGCTAACAAACACATGTGCCACATCAGTGACATCATAAGTGTCTCTAACCAGAATAAAATGAGCACTCTTGGTTAACTTATCCACTATGACAAGAATGGCATTGTGTATATGAGATGTGAGTGACAACCCTACAACAAAATCATTAGAGATGACTTCCCACTTGGACATAGGAACATCATGTGGTTGTAGGAGGCCTGCCAGGTGATGGTGGTCAACTTTCACTTGTTGACACTCTAGGCACTTGGCGATGAAATGGACTACACCACGCTTCATGCCTACCTAGAAGAAGAGCTTCCTCATGTCTGCGTACATCTTCTTCACACTCAGATGCGCACAATAAAGTGCTCTATGGGCTTCCTTCAGTATGATGCTTCGAATATCCCCATCTTTAGGGATGTAAATCCTTCCTCGATATCTTAACAGTCCGTATGATTCCAGAATATATCCTTTATACTTTGGATCTAAATTCCTCCCACTCTGTAGGTTTGAAGTAACTTTTAAATACCAACTGTCTCCTTGGAGTTGCGTCAACACACAGTCCCTCAGATTGACCTTTAAGGGTACCAAGGAGAAGACACGTGGTCTCCTACTCAAGGCATCTGCGACCACATTTTCCTTTCCCTTTATGTATGAAATACCAAAATCGTACTCACTCATAAACTCACTCCATTGCCTTTGCCGGGCATTCAGATCCCTTTGAGTGAAGAGATGTTTTAAACTTTGATGGTCCGTTTTGAGCTCAAAGTTTTGCCCCACAAGATAGTGCGTCCAAAGTTTCATAGCTAGCATTACAACTGCCAACTCTAAATCATGAGTAGCGCAAATCTCTTCGTGTTTCTTCAACTTCCTTGATGCATAAGCTATCAGTCCTCCATCCTGCATTAGCACGGCCCCCAACCCTTTCTTCGAGGCATCCGTGCAGACTGTGAATTCCTTTTCCATATCCGACACTCGTAGAATTGGCGCACTAGTTAGTAACCTCTTAAGCTCAATGAATGCACTATCACATTCTTTCATGCATTCATACCTGACCCCCTTGCACTGCAAAGTGGTGATGGGTTTCGCTATTTTTGAGAATCCTTCCACAAATCTTCTATAATAACCTGCTAGCCCCATGAAGCTTCTCACCTCATGGGCATTTTTTGGCACTGGCCACTCCATAATGGCCTTTACCTTTTCTAGGTCCACACAGATTCCTTCACCAGAAATGATATGACCTAAATAGTGGATCTCTTTCTAGAAGAAGGAACACTTCGACAACTTTCCATACAAATTGTTCTCTCTAAGGCAGGACAACACCACTCGTAAGTGTTCCACATGTTCTCTTTCGTTCTTGGAATAGATGAGGATGTCATCTAGAAATACTTGTACAAAACGATCTAAGTACTTCTGGAATACACCGTTCTTGAGGCTCATGAATACTGTTGGTGCATTGGTCAATCCGAAAGGTACTACGACAAACTCATAATGCCCAAACCGAGTTCGAAAGGCAGTTTTTGGGATATCGCCTTCCTTAATCCTTAACTGATGATACCCGGATCACAAATCAATCTTTGAGAATACCGCTGCCCCTTTCATCTGATCAAAGAGGTCATCTATTCAAGGCATTGGGTACCTATTTTTCATTGTAGCATGGTTCAAGTCCCTATAATCTATACACAGTTATAAGGAACCATCCTTCTTCTTTACAAAAATTACTGGTGCACCCCAAGGTGAGACACTGGGCCTTATTATACCTAAGTCCAGTAACTCTTTCAATTGCATTTGCAACTCACAAAGTTCCGGTGTTGTCATCCGATATGGAGTCTTGGAAATTGGTTCTGCACCAGGTTTTAGCTCAATAGTAAAATCAAGCTCCCTCTCAGGAGGTAACCCTGGTAACTCGTTCGGAAAAACATCCTTAAATTTTGACAATACCAGGTACTGATCTAATGAGGGTCCCTTCCTTTCACTCTCTTCTTCCACTACATATAGTCAACACCATTGCCTCAAGCATCACTAAACCTTCATAGTTGAGATAAAGCATAATGACACCCTTCTCCATACACCCTGGATCTCAACTGATCTTCCTTCATCGTTGAAACAAAGAACCCTTTTTGCAAAACAATCTACCAAAGCTCGATGAGCTTCTAACCAATCCATTCCAATGATTAGGTCATACGCCCCGAGAGCAGTGACGTATGCCTTCAGCCTGGTAGTACACACTCCTAGGTCTACCATACAATTATCGACGCTAGGTCCTATCGCTTGTTTTTCCCTCAAAGCCATCTCGACTTGTTCAAAGTCATCATGCTCGTAGGCTGCCAACCCACTCTTTTCTAATGCAGATGGTGAAATGAAACTATCTGTTGCACCAGAATCAAATAAAATATTAACATTGATATGATTTAGCGTACCTGATGACTCCACCACTGTGGATTGATGTTTGTCCTGGCGATTATTAACCTCTGCGTAAATCTGGTGGCTGCTACTTGCTCTTCCCATCCAGGTCTTTCCTTCTCTATGCACAAATCCTGATTGTAACTCTGGGTAGTCACGTTGGTAATGGGGTCCTCCACACCCCCAAAAGGTAACACGGGATTGAACCTGTGCACTGTTATGTGACTGTCTCTGAAATGAGTTCCTTCCCCTGGAACCCCTGCCCATACTAGCTTCTCCCTGAGATGGTCGTGGACCTGCCTGCATCGTTGGTGATGAACGAGATGCTGCACTCACTGCCATTAAAATACCTATGGCGACTATCCTTGGTGCGACTCTATTACCATATGGAGGTGGCCTTGAGCCCCCTCCCCTAGGAAATGTCCTAGGGGCCTTCCCCACGAACCCAAAATGATGTGGAAAGGTCAGTCTCGTACCTCCAATTAATTTCATGTGTTCCTCTGCATAATGCGCATTTTCCATAGCTTCCGCTATTGAAGACGGTTTCCACATCCGCACCATAGCCCTTATCTTACTGTTCAACCCATAGACAAAGTGTTTTGCTTGTCGTTGGTCATTATCCATATATGAAACATACTTGACCAATTCCATAAACCTAATCTCATATTCTTCTATGGTCCTGTTTCCCTATACTAGAGCATGAAACACTCCTACCTGTTGTTCCTCATAGTAAGCTGGCAGATATTTCCTTTGGAACCTCTCCTCGAAAATCTCCCAAGATACGGTGTCTGGGGTAAGATGCAGTTGCCTTTCTAGGTTTCCCCACCAGTTCAAGGCACTGTCTCTCAACTGAAAAATTTCTATCTTCACCTTTGACGTGGATGCATAGTCACTTAAGGCAAAACACCTTGTCATGCCTTCCAACCATTCTTCTGCGTGTTCACTGGCGCGATCCCCGACAAACTACGAAATTTTGATCTTCTGCAATTCTCTAGTGATGTCTTCGGGTGGAGGTCCTCCCCCTAAATCCCTTGATGCTTCTATATTACCCATTCCATATGGTCAGAGTTCCACTTCGATCCCTGCTGGTTGTCACCCCTTTAAAGTCTCATTTATGGCCTCCAAAGAGCACAGTATGAGAGCTAGTTTCGGTGATGGTGGTGGTGGCACTGGCAGTGTTGGTGGTTCCTGCGACGATGCTCCTCTGCCTCGATTCCCTCGAGGCCTAACCATCCTGTATGATTTAACCTGCATCAACCAAAGTTGTCAGGGTGAGTTCAAAGACGTTTCACATTTGCATAACTTAACTAGAAAACAGGGTTAGGCATAAGTTTTTTTTTACTTGTCTGTAAATAGAAATTACTCTCTTTAGGGGAGGTGGCTAGGTTAGGGATAAAGCGTCTAAGATTGATTTCTTCACCTAATAAAACTATTGACTCCCTCGACCGGTAGCTATGCTATCTTTGCACCATACTAGCCAATTTCTCTAACTTACCTGCCTAGTGCACATGAAGCCCCCTCCTTCTTATCTTGTTCTAAGTCCTTATACTTTGCGTTTACAACTAATTAATGTGACTTCCAACCTGATGTCGATGAAATGAGTCTAAGGCTATCCTTCGATGCTTGACTTGTGGGATTTCCTTGGTGCGTTTATACATATGCGTTGAATTGTGTGTCTCGGTGGATGTAGGTGTGAGTCTTGAGGATTGTAGAGTGGCTTTTGGGCATTGAAGATTAACGCTTGTGCGCTATGGTTATGTATTGTTTTTGGACTTGTGGTCGTATGATGTAGTGAGCCTGCGGCGATGCATTGAAGCTTGGTGCTTGGATTTGACTGGTGGAATGGAATGGAGGGACTTGGCACTTGGCTCGGTGGTTGAGGGAACGAAACTCAGTGTTTGGTTATGATGGATAATTGGAGATTATACTTCGGGATAGTATTTCATGACTATTAATTTATTTATGTATAATAATTTATTTTATAATGACTCATGTGTGGCACGTTGGTGTTTGGTTGTTTTCCAAGGCTTGGACTATGGTGAGTGGTCGTGGGTTCAAAACCCATCCTTCCCAATATATATATTTTTATATTCCCTCCATTCATTATTAATTCCCATTAACTACTAATATTCCATTAACTATTAACCTTTCATTAACTATAATTAATCCTCCATTAACAATTAATTTTCCATTAACTATACTAATCCTCCATTAACTATTAATCACTCTTATTATTTCTTTTTTTTATATATCTTATTATTATTATATTCCCCCTTTTTTTATTATTAATTAACACATTTGTTTTTTTAATATCAAATTAAATTAATTTATTTAAAATTTAAAACCCTAAACTAAAATAAAAACCCCAATTTATTTAATTTATATATAAACTATCTGAATTGTTTATTATATATATTTTTGAATAAATGAAATTAAAAAAAAAATTAATTGATAAAGAAACGAAATAAATATATAAAAAACACTTACCTCACAGGTAATAACCTAGACCTTGCATGTGATCCACATGTTACCCCCTTGCTTCCTCCAGTGCCGTCCATACCTAAACCTAACCCTACACTCGTTCTCATAACACTCCGCTCTTTTCCCGCCTCTCTCACTCTACAAGTGCGGCCAGGGTTATGGTAATGGTTGGAGGCTCCTCTCTCGTGGCTTGGTATTCTGTGTGTGGTGCAGAGCCTTTGTTTCATGGGCGCTGCATGCAGTTGGATGCTTGGTCTTGACTTTGGTGATTTGTGTTGTGTTGGGTTCTTAGATTGAGCTTGCAGACTTGGTTCGGTGCTTGTGCGTTTTCTTGTGATGGGGATGGCGCTTGTGCGTTGTGTGGTGCGACTGGATTTGACTTGTGTTGTGTTGTGTGGCTTGCAAATCCAGCCCATGAATCGCAGGGCAGCAGGCCGGAGTAGGGGTGGCTCTAGCGTTGAACAGAGGCTTGGATTGCAACCCCTTCAAATCCACACTAGTGCCCAACAAATATGCCTTGACGGTAATATAAGTGTCGCGCTCCTTACTGAGCTTCGATGCTTGAGTCCTCACTGGTGTCTATGGGCCATTTCTTGTTCCAGTCTACTGTCTCCACGGCTGCACTGGAGGTCGAATACCCTAGTGCCGATTCCCAAACCCTGGTGGAATTTCTAAGCAAAAAAAAATCTAGAGCAAAGCCCTGACACCTAGTGTTTGCAAGCGCTCTTCTTAAGAAAGAATTATGGAGCTGAGGAATTGAATGAATATCTCTGAAAGGGAATGTGGGGTTGTTGGGAATTTGCAGAGTTTTAAGATAGGATGAAGTAAACCTGTTTAGAGCAGAAGATCGACGGAAGATAAACGACATTGTTTTATGCTGCAAATACATTCCCAACGTCTATTTCTAATTAGTTCAAGTGCATAATTTAGTATGGCGTTACTTAGATTGCTCAGAAATAATCCAGAGCATAGCTAAGATTAGTAATGGAATAGGGTTATTATTTATCTTTGATTTTGAATGGACTTGCTTGTAAATCACATGGACTTGTTGGTCTAGTGACCGTGGCGAGTTTGTGAATAGGGCCTCCCAATGCATGGCATTCAAAGGCCCGACCTGCTACTCGAAATAAATAGAAGGGAGGGCTCCCCGTGGACTTAAATCCATGTAGGGCGGATTTCACGCCATGAGGAACAGGTTTATTTTGTTCTCAAAATGATTTAGATAGATTATTAATTTTTTTTTATTCTTTTACGTCTGGTTATTTGGCTATATATATTCTTTCATTTTTAAGTTTTTTTTGTACCTAATATTATTTATTCCCTGTGCTTCTTGCTTCTTACAGGAGGTCAGGACTTTTACAGGTGCGTAGGTGACTCGAATAAGTGAACAAAGATTTAACATTATGAGGGATTCACACTTCTCATTATTTTATCTTTAGGGTTTTCTTAAGGTTTCAAGGTTACTTGTCTCTTAGGGTTCTTCAAGGTTAAATGAATTGTATATTGGGGAATTTTCTACCCTACTAGGGAACTCAGTTCATTCTACTTATAGGCCATTGTCATTTTAAGCCATTTTTATTGTAACAGAAAAGAGAAGAATTTACCTCTACAGGGAATTATATTTATGAGTTTTTTTATATTTCTAAGGGACATTTTCTGTTTTTTTTTTTCCAGCTTAAGAGACTCTTTCTAGTTCATTTAATTGGATGATATATACCTTTTTTGTTTTTTGAAATTTTACATTTTAGTTCTAGGTAGGCCTTTAAGGCTCTAGATTGTGAACTACTAGCTCTGATACCATGTGTAGGGACCTAAATTAATTAAGCCTACAAAAATTCATAAATTTAAACAGATAAGATTACTTCGACGCATAAACAATAAGTAATTTCTTTTATTCAGCATATAAGCAACATAAATTTGAACTTATGAACAAAAATCTAATAAATTACATAACAACCACATAACCCAACAAATTCACAAATAAAAAATACCTCTGCCTGATGCTAAATTCCCGCTTATCTTGTTGTCCTCCCTGTTGCTCTGTCCAATCTCTGTCTGATGCTCTGACCAAACCCTGCCCAAAACTGACTAACCACCCAACCATCTAGGAGCAGCCTATTTGGCTCCCTAGCTCCAGGATTCCATGAGGATTCCTGGCCCCCGAGCCCAAAACTCCCAGAAACCTGGTGCCCCTTGCAACAGTTCACCCAACCTCCAAAACCAAACTCCCCAAAACTAGAAAGATATCCAACAACCCCCAAAAATACAGTCCTCTCCTCCCAATTTTTCATAATCCCCTTCCCGCAAGCCTTTGCCCAGTCATATCTCCCCCCATTCATCGACTCCCTACCCTCCTTTAATGCCACCCACCTTATCCCTCCATTCATTAACTTATCCTCCATTTATTACCTTATCCTCCATTTATTACCTTATCCCTCCACTCAATGCTTCATTTCCCCCCGCATACGTAAAGTCTTATAATAAATAATTTAAAGTTATTAAGCCCCTTTAATTCATTACCCAAATCATTGAATGTGTTAAGTAATCAATTAATTAATTAATCGAAATTTATTAAACAATAATTAATTAATTAATTAATATTATTAATAGTTAGTTATTACTTAACTAATACTCATTAAGACAGTTAATTATTTAATTAACTATACTTAATAAACCCTATGCAACTATTTAACCAGGGCTGTTACATTGGAGCACCCTGTAAATTCTTAGTGGTATGGGTTGAAGAGGTAGGTTGTCATACTTGTAAGAATTATATTTGGGTGAGAGAATTGTTGGGTGGGTGTTGCAATTCTAGAATAGGCTTGTGTTATAGGAGCTAGGGTGCTCAGACTTCATGTACGACCTATTGTTGAATCCCTAAAAGGGAAGTGGGATAGTTGGGGGAATCTTGATTAGAGAAGGGTTACACTTCTTGGGGCGGAACAGGCATGCGAGGAATGAGAGGTTGTGAGCTAGGAACTGCTATTGGAATTGGCACTGAAACCTGCATTTTTATTGTGTTACTGGTTAGACTTTAGTGGGACTGGTGAGAGACCTTTTACCTGGTGGAGTCATATCCCCATATCGGGGGTGACCCAATCCTAAGAGATTATGAGCAGTGAGGTCTATGGATGGGAGGAACGTCTGAGGTTTGCAGCCAGTTGGTGGTTTTATAAAAGATAAGTGTCATCTTGTGTATTTTATTTGTTACTATGTGTATAATTGAGTTAAATCTGTTGTGGGTTTTCTTTGTTATATTTATGCTTGAAATTATAGACTGTTGGGAATGAATTTCTGTTCATATGTAGAGCATTTAAGTAAGTAATTGGTATCAAAGAATCATAATTTTTATGTGGCATGGACCAACTTGGGGGTCGGGAATGCTACAAAGAATAAGTTGAGTGTGGAAAGCTTATTATGGGATTGGAAAAAATTGTAAATCAACAGACCTTTAGATTTAAGATAAGAAAAAATGAATCTTTCACACTCTTGTCACTCTAGTTATCTTATATGGATGTGGATTTTGGGGTTGCAGTATCTCTAGAGAATCTTGGAGAAAGATAGAACAAATCCAAAATAATTTATAGCTTATAATCTCAAAATTAAGGGCAATACACCCTATCCTTGTACCGAAAACTTAACATCAAAGTTTTCAAGTTAGAAATAGATCTCATAATATCCCATAATTCAATTTTGACACCCATTCATAAGATAATCATTTACCAAATAGATTGCATCATATCCAACATCATTCTAATAACATTTAAACATTCATAAAATTTACATTCTCATAGTAGATCGCATTATATACATCATCATCAATAACATTCAAACTTTCATAACGGTTCATATGTCTTAAAAGTTTAAGTGTACCATTTAATAGTTTTAACCGTGAAGAGAAAATAATATCAGTAGGCCTCAGGTAAATCCTGGCTATCTAAGTCAAAAGGTGGTGTTACATACACCCCACCTTCAAGAAACATATTCTCGAGGTGGTAAAAAAAGTGAGGGATAGTCTCATCCTAATGTCCCGACATCTTCCCAAGTAGCATATCTTGGACTATACTTGTCCCATTGGACATTAACTTGGTCTACCAGAGGGTTCCTGAGCTGTCAAACTCTACGGTCCAATATGTGTAATGGTTCTACCATGAGATTTCCCACGTCCAATACCTGCAATTCCTTCCAATTTAGTTTATGTGATTCATCAGCAACATAATGACGTAAAACAGATACATGAAATACATTATGAGTTTTATGCAAGTGGGGTGGTAGTACGAGACGATAGGCAACGGGTCCAATTTTCTCTTGGATTATGAATGGTCCTGTAAATCAAGGTGACAACTTTTTCCCCTTCCCTAACCATATGGTACTCTTATTAGGCCTGATACGAATGAAAACCTAGTCTCCCACTTCATAACTTCAATCGGTCCTGTGTGCATCCACATAAATTTTCTGCCTATCATGTGCTTCCTTTAGTCTCTGCCTAATCTGAATCACCTATTCCTCCATCTCTTGAATCAATTACGGCCCAAATGTTACTTGGTCTTCTATTCTATCCCAACTCAACGATGTTCTGCATGGCCTTCCATACAAAGCTTCGTAGGGTGGCATTCCAATGAAGCTATGAAAATTGTTATTGTAGGCAAACTCTACCAAAGGTAGGTACTTCTCCCACTAGGTTTGATTATCCATGACATACATCCTGAGAATGTCTTCCATGAATTGATTTACTCTCTCATTTTGCCCATCTTTTTCAGGATGATAAGCTATGCTTAAGTTCAACTGAGTCCCCAACGCTGACTGCAAACTTGTCCAAAACCTAGAAGTGAATCGGGAGTCCCTATCTGAAATGATCTTCTTAGGTATCCCATGCAAACAGATAACCTCACTTACAAACACACGTGCCATGTCAGTGACATCGTAAGTGTCTCTAACAAGAATAAAATGAGAACTCTTGGTTAACTTATCAACTATCACAAGAATGGCATTGTGTCTATGGGATGTGAGCGACAATCCCACAACAAAATCCATAGAAATGACTTCCCATTTGGACATAGGAACATCATGTGGTTGTAGCAGGCCTGCTGGGTGATGGTGGTTGGCTTTCACTTGTTGACACTCTAGTTATTTAGTGACAAAATGGACTACATCATGCTTCATGCCTACCCAGAAGAAGAGCTTCCTCATGTCTGCATACGTCTTCTTCACACCCGGATGTGCACAATAAAGTGCTCTATGGGCTTCCTTCAGTATGATGCTTCAAATATCCCCATCTTTAGGGATGTACATCCTTCCTCGATATCTTAACAGTCCGTCTGCTTCTAGACTACATCCTTCATACTTTGGATCTAATTGCCTCCCGCTCTGGAGGTTTGAACTAACCTTCAAATACCAACTGTCTCCTTGGAGTTGTGTCAACACATGTTCCCTCAGATTGACCTTTAAGGGTATCAAGGTGAAGACACGTGGTCTCCTGCTCAAGGAATCTGCAACCACATTTTCCTTCCCCTTGATGTACGGAATACCAAAATTGTACTCACTCATAAACTCACTCCATTTCTTTTTCCTGGCATTCAGATCTCTTTGAGTGAAGAGATGTTTTAAACTTTGATGGTCTGTTTTGAGATCAAAGTTTCGCCCTACAAGATAGTTCCTCCAAAGTTTCAAAGCTAGCATTACAGCTGCCAACTCTAAATCATGAGTCAGGTATAGCTCTTCTTGTTTCTTCAACTTCCTTGATGCATAAGCTATCACTCCTCCATCCTACATTAGCACATCTCCCAACCCTTTCTTTGAGGCATCCGTGCAGACAGTGAAGTCCTTTTCCATATCCAACACTCGTATAATTGGGACACTAGTTAGTAACCTCTTAAGCTCAATGAATGCACTATCACATTCTTCTGTCCATTCATACCTGACCCCCTTGCGTTGCAAAGTGCTGATGGGTTTCGCTATTTTTGAGAATCCTTCCACAAATCTCCGATAATAACCTGCTAGCCCCATGAAGCTTCTCACCTCATGGGCTTTTTTCGGCACTGGCCACTCCATAATGTCCTTTACCTTTTCTGGGTCCACAGAGATTCCTTCACTGGAAATGATATGATGTAAATAGTGGATCTCTTTCTGGAAGAAGGAA
>ML807385.1:209098-223596 GCA_009831015.1 Picea engelmannii
GGAGTATACCTTTCCTGTAGCCTTCTTTCTTGAACCAATCTCCTCAATAATGGAGTATGAGGATCTTCTTCTTCTGATTCCTATTCTTTTGTAGAGTCTGATTCATCATCCTTTAAATCAAACTCTATTTTATTTGGTTCTTCCTTACTTGGTAAGACTTCCTGTTTAACAACATCCTTCATTTCTATAAATAAAACATCTCAGCTATACACTACCTTTTTAGTTTCTGGGTTCCAAAGCTTATAACCTTTGAGACCATCTTTATATCTAATAAATATACACTTTTCAACCTTCTTATCTAGCTTACTCTTTTTTTCCTTTGGAACATGAACATATGCATCACAACCAAATACCTTGAGATGTGTGAGAGAGGGTTTCTTACTAGTCCATACCTCTTGTGGATTATTTTCATCCAATGATGATGAGGGTGACCTGTTGAACAGGTAACATGCAATACCCACTTCCTCTGCCCATAATTCTTGTCCTAACCTAACACCACAGAGCATGCACCTTGCTTTTTCCATCAACATCCTGTTCATCCTTTCTACAACTCCATTCTACTGAGGTGTATATGGAGTAGTATTCTTCCTTTATATACCACACTTCTTACAAAATTCTTCAAATTCATTCCTGCAGAACTCTTCACCATTATCTGTCCTGAACACCTTAATTATTTTCTTTGTTTGATTCTCAACAAGAGCCTTAAAATCCTTAAACCTGCCAAATACTCCAGATTTCTTCCTGAGGAAATATGTCCAAGTATTCCTCGAGAATTCATCTATAAATGAGACATAGTACACATATTTTTCCAATGATGGGACCGACACAGGTCCAAAAACATCACTGTGAACTAGCTGTAAAATTCCTTCTACCCTCGTTGCACCAGAAGGGAATCTTACCCGATTTTGCTTCCCATATACACGATATTCACAGAAATCAAAATCTAGAGAGCAGTTAGACATACCTTCAACCATACCTTTATCGTGTAGTAGTTGAAGACACTTCTCTCTGATATACCCCAATATTTGATGCCACAACATAACCTTTTTTTCAGAGACTATAGGATTTCTTTCTTCTTCAACTCCAATATCAGGAACAATGGAACTATTACACCCATCACTAATAGTGCTTCCTTGCAGCTTACACAGGGTTCCAAACCGAACTCCCTTCAACAACACAATTTCTCCTCGAACCATCCTGCAGGTTTCCTTTTCAAATATTGTTTTTACCCCTGCATCGTCCATTTTGCTTACAAAAATAAAATTTCTAGCCAATCTTGGGATGTGTAGAAAACTAGGTAGTGTTCTAATCCTTCCATCTATGAGCCTCAACTTGAATTTTCCTTGTCCTATGATTCTGGTTGTCGAATCATCACCTAAGAAAACATTACCTCCATCATACCTTTTATATTCACAGAACCACTCCTTGTGGGGAGTCATATGAAAGAATGCACCTGAGTCAACCAACCATGCCTCATGATTTTCATGTGTGCTTGAAGAAGCCAAGTACACATCCCCTCCTTCTTCCTTGGAGGTATTTTCTTCTGTAGAAAGATATTCTTTATATCCCTTCTTTTTCTCAAATTTGGATCTACACTACTTCTTGTAGTGCCCTTCTTTTCCACATCTCCAACATACCTTTAAAAAATTTCCTGAAGATTTATATCTACCCTTAGACTTAGATATCCCACTTGATAACATAGATCTATTTCTTTCCTATGAGCGTCCTCCTTCAAATAATGCGTATGTTCTCTATCCTTCCATATTATTTTGTCTCATCTCCTACGACAACAAGGATGAGACCACTTCATCAAAATTCAAGGCAGTTGTATTACTACCTATGGCCACAACCAGACTATCTCACGAGTATGGTAAAGAACATAGTAAACTGATAAAGTTATCTTCATTTAAAATTTTAATCTCAACAGATACTAACTGACTTACCACAGTATTGAAGGCGTTCAAATGGTCTGCCATTGAGTCTCCATCTCTCATCCTTAGGTTATACAAATTCTTTCTCAGGAATATTTTATTTACTAGGGACTTAGACTGATATAACTTCTCCAAATTATCCCTTAAATCCTTGGTTGTATCTTCCTCTGACACATTCAGTAAAACTAAATATGAGAGACACAATCAAATTGTTCTCTTCGCCTTCCGATCCAACTTTTTCCAGTCATCTGCTGAAGTTCCTGTAGGTGCAGTACCTGGATCTACCACAATCCACTAATCTCTGTCCACCAACAGATCTTCCATCCCGAGCTTCCACAACTCAAAAATTTTCCCATTAAACTTTGTGATCTCCATTTTTGAGTTGCTCGCCATTTCTTTTCACCTGAAAAATAAATACTACAGATCTCCCACTGTAACAAGGCTTATCACAGTCTCGATCCAAACCCTTGACCATAAAGGCGTCCCCCTAAAGGCAAAAAAGCTCTGATACCAAATGTAGATTTTAACCTTGTACAATATTTACTGCAAATATATTTTCAGTAAAAGAACAAAAAATATGTAATGGAAAATACAAACATTTCACATAGATTTTTCCCTTGGAAACCGAAATCGGGAAAACCAACCTATTCTATATCCATTCATAGTGATACATTATTTACAATATAATATACATATAGTATCCAACGAAATCCAAAACCCTAACCCAATGACTTGGATTAGTCAACAACCTTAATTCCTTAACCCAAAATAGAAAACCATCGGCAAAAACCATGTGCCGAAAAACTGCCCAACAATGGACATGAAAATTGAGGCAACATAAAAAACGAGGCAAAAATGTGACATGTTTCCCAAGGATTTATTTTTTCTCGGGGGCACTTCCCTTGAAACCCTACATGAGGGGATTCCCCCCCCCCTACACCCCCTCAAACCCCCCTTCACACCTGACGCAATGTAGACACTACTACTCGTGCAAAGAAAATAACACATATCCAACAAAGAGGAATTGGTCTTGGGGTCTGTCAGGTTTATTTATCAAACCTTGGTTGGTGGAATTTGAACCAAATAAAGAGCATGTTTCTGTCATGAAGGTTTAGGCCATATCTCTAAGTTTACCTCTATATTTTTGGACAAGAGAGGCACTGCAGACAATTGGGAATAAAATTGGTTCTTTGGCTGGCCTTGAACCCAATTGGGCATCTAAAAAGGACTGACGTCGGGCTTGGGTTCAGGTAGAGGTAAATGTCCATGAGGGCTTGGTGGGGATCCTTGATATTGTTTATGGGGATATTACATGGCACCAGGAAGTGGATTATTGGAAAATACCTTTCCGATGCCATGGATTCCATGAAGAAATTTGACATTTAAATGTTAAGTGTGCGCAACCATTTCCTTGGGGCCATTCATACCAAATTGTGGAGAATCTTTTTCTCAAAGGGAAAAATGAACCAGTCATTAGGGAAACTGGTTCTAAAAAATATTCGAGAACTTCTATGGGATACCTATCTCTTCAAGCTGCCCGTTCAGGTATGCAGGAAAATAAATATGGTCCTCCTATTTCTTTGGCTTATAATTACCCTTTAGGGGAGCAGTAGATTCATTTTCCCTTTCCCTCCCCTCCTATCCCTTTGTCCCCATTACCCCCTCTCTCTTCCCCCCTTTCCCCCCTTGATTATACCTCCTCAGTCTCCCCTTTTCCTCTCCCCTAATGCATTTTCCTCTTTCCCTCCACTCCCCGAGCCCTATGCTTTCCCCTGGATATTTTTCTTCCTTACTTTATTATTCTCCCTTAGATCCCTTGGGTTCTTTGTCCCCTCTTCCCTCCTTCCCTATGAAGGATAATGGCTCTTTGTTTCCCCCCCCCCCTCGAAGGCTCAGTCTCTATCTTCTTCTCCTCCTAAAGGATATGTGCTTCATTCAAAGGATCATTTAAAATAGGCCTTATCTTCGAAGGGAGGTTTGGCCCCTAATCCTCCTCATTCCCAACAAGCTGGTAGAAAATCTCATTTATCGAAGGTAAAATAAAACTTTGTTGCTGAAATTCGGAAAGGAACCYAGTAAACCATTACCAGGGCCCTTAGAGCGGGGAAAGCCCTTCCCCTCCTCCCCCCCCTCCCTAAATTATTTTTATCTCCTTCAATTATAGAGGGATTGGGGGCCCTAAAAAAAATTATCCCTCAAGAGGATGCTCTTGATCCTCAATCCGTATACCATGCTTCTTTGGGGGACTATGTGTTCAAGGGAAGAAGCCATAAGATCTATAATTTAGTGGCTGAAAAATTGGTCCTTTAGCGCTGTAAATGATGAAGGGATGTCGGGGGGATTTTTACTAGTTGGAGCTGTATCTTTAAGGATTTATCCTCCTCATATTTCAATCCTCCATCTTGGTAAAACTCAAGCATAAAGACTTTGATTTTTCTTTCACTTATATAAATATTTATGGCCCTTATGCTGAGAGGGTTTCATTTTGGGAAAACCTAAAATCTGTAGTATTTTTTAGGGACCCTCTCTTGGTGATTGGTGGAGATTTAAATTTCACTCTCTCCCTCAAAGAAGTATGGGGTCCTAACCATAAATAAGATAGTCAGAGAGGATTCTTCCTTTATTTCCTTGAGATGAAAATTCTGGTAGACCTAGTGCCAGTTAAAATCTCTCCTACTTGGTGAAACTATCGAACGAGGAATGACGAAGTGGCCAAGAGAGTGGATCATTTCCTAGTCTTTGAAAAAATCTTAGACAAGGGTTTCAGATTCAAGTTGCAAGTATAAGTCGAGGGTAGTTTAGATCATCGAACCATATCATTACGGTGGAAATCAAGTTTTGATGCACCTCCTGCGCCACTCAAAATTAATCAGGTATGGTTGGAAGAGGAGGAATTCAAGAAGTTAGTCTCTTCCTCTTAGGAGAGGCTAAGTCTCAACAAACCAGAACCTTTAATGGTGCAATTTGAAGCTAATTTGAATTGAACTAAATCTGCTATTAAAAAATGGGTCCCTTTTTAGAAGGCCAAACAACAAAGGGAGTTATTGGAGATTGAAGGAAACCTCTATAGGATCATGTATAATATATAGTATGGACCACTCATCTAAGTGAAACTTGAGGAAATAAAAGGTTTTGAAAACCATAGAAATGAGTGGTTGAAAAAAGAAGAGATGGAGCGACATCAAAAAATCTGAGCCCTGTGGTTACAAGTCAAGGATAATAATACAAATGTTTTTCACCATTATGCAAATCATTGAAGGAAAATCAATACAATTTGGAAAATAAAGAACGAAGAAGGAGAATTGGTTAGTTTGTTTTGAGAAAAATCGGAAGCTGGAGCTCTTTTGTTTGAAAACATCTTCTTGTCTCCTAGGGGATGTCCTATCCAGGAAATTCTAGAGGTAGTCACCAAATTTCATCTTGTCTTCACTAAAGAAATGAACCAGGAATTAGAATAAGAGGTAAATAAACCTGAGCTAAGCATGGTCCTCTCTTTGATGTAGAATGAAAAAATCTGAGGGCTGGATGGGTTTACCGTTGAGTTGTTTAAATTATTATTTGACCCGTTGAGAGATTATTTTCTTCTCATTATTTGGAAATATCAGAGGGAAGGTAATATTTACGATCCACTTGGATAGCATGTATAACAACAAGGAATTTTTTTTTGAATGAGATTAACTACATTCTTCTGGATCTAGGGTTAGGGTTACTTTTGATCTAGTACACCACGCCGCCCTACAGGGGCATTATGCTCTCGAGTGAGGGAGGGTTGAGAAGCCCTTCCTTCAGCATTGCAATTGCTCAAGGAATAAATAGAGGCGGATTCAAGTGCCCATCATTTGAACCTCCCCTAGATCTTCATTCACAGCTCATTTTTGAGGGGAATTTCAAAGATGAAGACATGGACATAGATTCAGGGAAAGCCATGCCCGCTACACCAGCTGCAAGTCTGGCTCGACCTTGGGTACTAGGAAAATGTATCCCACAAGCATCGCAAGCCCTGAAATACATTGTAAGAACACCTCAAATTGAGGAACATAAGCAATACATGAGAGACTACGCCCTAATCGGAAAATTTTTAGGACTCTAGCCCTCAGAGAAGGAACTAGTCAAATGGATATATCAATGGTGGAAGCCCAAATACCACTTCGATCTATAGCTGGGCTCTAAGGGTTTTTCACCATAATCCTGCACAACCTAGAAGACCAAAATCTAATCTTTGACAGAGGCCCATATTTCTTCAACTCAGCGGGTCTTTTTCTGAGATTTTGGACAAAAAATTTAGCCCTGAACTGGAGGACTTTGCCCATGCCCCAGTCTGGCTGATGTTATATTCCTTGCCGCAAAAGTTCTGGCTAGAAGAGGTCCTGGTGGGCATTGGAAACACAATACATGTGTACATCAAATCCTCAGAATCCACTAAGAAATGAAGGTATACCTCTTATGCACGAATATGTGTCTATCTGAACATTGCAAATACGCTATGAGGATCTATCGTTTTGGAGTACCAGGATGAGGACTGGATGAAAACCTTCGATTATGAACACATTCCATTCAGATGCCGCAAGTTCCATGAGCACAGACACCTCTTCAGGGACTGTCCCCTCAACACATATAGTAAGGAGGGAAACGCAGGTGCAAACAAAGACAAAGAAGGATACATACCAGCAACAGGAAGGCGACCAACAACCCAAACCATCAAGGAACCAACCAAAAGAAACCAATATGTGATATTACAGAAACAACCAGAAGGATTGGAAGCCTCGCAAGGCCCACCCTCAGAGAAAACACCCCCTAATACTGAGAAATGGTCGGTACAGACAACTCAAGTGCCCACCCAACCCATCCCGACAACCAAATCTATGGCTATAGCACTGGAACCCTCAGAGGTAGAAGATGGAGATGTGGAAATGGAACTAGATGAGAAAGATGTAGCTGGAGTAGATCTGGAGCATCTGGAACATGCCTACAAACATCATGAACTCTTTACCATCCCACCAGATCAACTGAGAAAAGTGCACAAAATGTTTCTCAACTCGTCAGCTGGATCTACATCCAGATCTAATGCAAGTTTAGGAATCTAGAGAAATATGTCGAAAGAACAACGTAAACCTTAGAAGGATGAAAATAAAAGAGGACGAAAATCCACCAGCAAGCTCATCCAAGAGATAGGACACTTCATGGTCAACTTAGGTCAGATACATATAATATTGGACAATTTTCCACCTCATGAAGATCATCTCCTGGAATATAAGGGGACTCAACATTCATAGTAAACATAGACTACTATGAGACATGCTCATTATTGAAAAACCAGATATCATGCTACTTCAGGAAACAAAATGTGCCATAGAAGAGATGGACAAGATACTTCCCAGTTGATGGAAGCAGGCTAGAGGCATATACACAACGACTATGGGAGTAGCAGGGGGGTTAGCTCTCCTTTGGAACCCGAGATCAATAACTCTGGAAAAATTCTTCACAACCAAATGGTCCATCATGACAGCATACTGACTCATTGTCTCCAACAGGACAGTTTATCTAACCAATGTCTATGGACCAAAGAACTCAAGGGACAAACGTGCCTTCGTAGCCTGGAACATAAAGCCACTATAATAGCAGGGAATAGATGGATCCTAGGAGGTGACTTTAACATGATCTGTAACCTAGATGAAAAAGGAGGAGGCCCGCAACGGCTCGAAGCAGATTTAGTATACTTTCAACACCAAATCGATAACCTAGGCCTGGTAGATCTAGATAACTCCAATGGCACCTTCACCTGGACAAATTGCAGAATAAGATCTCACCAAATATCCTACAGACTAGATCATTTCCTCCTTTCAGACTCACTCATGTTGGAAGGCACAACTCTGGAAGATAGAATCCTAGATTTCCATGAATCAGATCACTGGCCTATCCATCTCTGGCTGGATATCCTGACCACTCCAGGAGGCAAACCATTTAGATTGGAGCAGTTCTGGCTCAACCACCCTGACTTCTAGAAGAATGCTCGCGTCTAGTGGGAGGAGGTTGTGGTTTCAACTGGCTCCAAGATGTACCGGCTTCAGTAGAAACTCAAGAACTTTAAGCAGAAACTCAAAACTTGGAACAAGCATACGTTTGGCAACATCTTTGAAGCCCAGAGACAACTAACTGAAAAAATGTGCAATGTAGAAAGTCAAATCAGGGACATGGGGTTAACTGAACCCCTCAAACAACAGGAAGAAGCACTTAGACAAAAGCTAGAGGAAAGAAAAGCTAAAGAAGAAATCATGTGGAGGAAAAAATCCCGTATCCAATGGCTCAAAGAGGGGGACCGAAATAGCAAGTTTTTCCATAGGTCCACCATCGAAAGAAGGCACGTCAATCGTATCACACAACTCATATCAGAGCACGGTCAAATCAGACATACTCATGAATAACTGGAAGAAGAGCTGGTCAACTATTATCAAAACCTCCTAACAGAGCCCCAAAGGGACAAATCTCAAGCTATATCTCAGATCACGGAAAACATACCCTCCTTAATTTATGAGGACCAAAAAACGACCTTAATTCAACCCATCACGCTCGAGGAAGTTTATCAGGCTCTCCAGGACACCCCCAAGGGAAAATCCCCAAGACCATATGGATTCAATTAAGATTTATTTCATCATTGTTGGACCATGCTCAGAGAGGAGTTTTGGGAGATCATTGAAGATTCTAGACTCTCCGGATAGGTCCTCTCGGACCTTATTGCTACTTTCCTTACTCTCATCCCTAAATAAGAGCGTGTGAACCATCCTAAGAAATTAGGATCGATATCCCTTTGTAACCTCATCTACAAGATCCTAACCAAAGTGATAACTAGATGACTCAAGCCCCTCCTTCCCTTCATCATCTCACTGGAACAATCAGGGTATGTGGAAGGAAGATAAATCCTGGACAACATCATCCTCTCCCATGAGGTCATTCACTCTCTTTAGAAGACCCGAACTCTAGGTATGCTCCTAAAACTGGACCTTTCTAAATATTTTGATATTCTAAGTTGAGATTATATTAGGTCTATGCTCCTCGCCTTTGGTTTTGACCCCTCCTGGGTTGCCTGCATTCTAAACCTCACCTCCATGGCCTTTTTATCCATCCTTATCAATGACGTTCCTTCTCACCCCTTCTCTCCTACCAGAGGAATAAGACAGGGGGACCCCCTCTCTCCTTTCCTCTTCATCATCCTAGCAGAAGGACTTGGTCGCTCAATTCAGGCTGCGGTGGAAAATAGAATGCTGAAAGGGATGCCTCTGCATGGTATCAACCCCTCGATCTCTCACATCCAATTTGTGGATGACACTCTGATGATGGGATCCCCAATAGTCCAAGAGGCCCTCATGATTATCTCAATCATCAATACCTTCTATGAAGCCTCGGGGATGGACATAAACAAGGACAAGTCCCAACTCTTCTTTTTTAATACTCCTTTGCCAATTTAGCTCCACATTACATAAATCCTAGGTTTCACTCGAAGCTCCCTTCCATCCAAATACCTTGGCATCCCCTTCCTTGACAAAGCCCTCCGAAACAGTTCTTGGGAAGGCCTCCTTACCTCCTATGCAAAAATACTCTCTTCCTGGACCTATCGCACACTGAAGTTCCCGAGTCACCTCATCCTCCTCAAATTTTTCCTGCAAGCTCTACCTATCTATACCTTCTCAGCTCTCATGGCCCCAAACAACATCCTCAACGCCATCAAATATTTGCAAAGAAATTTCCTCTAGTAGGGACTTAAAACAGGGAATAAATTTGATTTCATCAGTTGGGAGAAGCTCTGTCGACCTAAGATTCAAGGGGGTCTAGAAATCAGAGATCCCTCTACTCTAAACAAAGTGCTCAGTGCCAAGATCTGGTGGAGATGGCTAAAAATACCTCAGGACCTTTGGTCCAGGCTCTGGCAACGAAAATATACTCCCAATGCAACAGAAAGAAACCTCATTCGCTGGAACAAAGATACCCCAGGCTCTTTGATTTGGACAATAGCCAGACAGAATCGCCACCTAATCGTCAGCCATGCCTTATGGGAAATACTAAATGGTCAAATTTCCCTCTTCTGGAATGTTTCCTAGAAACAATTATCGGTTTTAGCATAGGAGGATTGGGAGGTTACCTTCTTCCCTCCAACAACGCATGTAGGATTGAAAAGAGTGGCAGACTATTGGAAGGAGAACCCCACAGATGCCACTTGGAGATGTTGGAAATCCAACACAAAGGACCTACACGTTGAGGCACATGTGAACCTCCAACCCTGGCACAAAATGACTGATGAATGGAGAATTCCTATTGTGCAAGGAGAGGACATCTTCCAATGGGGAAGATCTCCAAAAGATACTTTTAACATCCAAGAGGCTTATGGCCTCAAATCCAATCTAAACATACCCCCCCAAGGGAAGTCTGGCGCAAAATCTGGTCCCTAAAACATTGGCCCAAAATAAACACTTTCCTATGGATGGTGGCTCAGGGCAGTATTCTTAGTTGGGAGAATGTCACCAAAAGGGGTTTTACAGGACCTTCCATATGTTACCTCTGCCTGGCAGAAACAGAAACTACCAGTCACCTTCTCAACACCTGCCCTTATAGCGCCAAAATTTGGGACCATTGCACAACCATAATGCACACCTCAGACTGCCAAAGGACAAACATTAGTGACACCATTGAAGCATAGAGAGACAAAGACTATCAATTACCAGTTCTTAACCACATCTGGAAGATGCTCCCGGGTTTCATCCTATGGCAACTTTGGAAGGAAAGAAACATAAGAATCTTTAGAAACACCCAGAAGGATTGGAAATGTAGTTGGATCCAAATTTCCAGCAATCTAACAGAAAAAATCAGCTTGCAGCATTGGCATGAGGAAGACTTGATCTGCCCAACCCAGGAGCAACACATCATGAAAAACTAGAAACTATACAAAAAACAAAGTCTGTTACCTCCTCCTCACCCTTCTTCTTTAGGGGACAACCCTTCCCATTGGTCGCCCCCTGACAACCCTTCCCATTGGTCGCCCCCTACTTATGGATTTCATCAAGCTCAATTTTGATGGAGCCTCCAAAGGAAACCCGAGAGCAATGAGGTTTGGGGTAGTGTTCCGCAACCATCGAGGAAGCATTCTCCTCCTCACAGCAGGAAATTTAGGACATACTACCAACAATGCGATAAAACTATGGGGGCTAACCATAGGGCTTCAGTTGGCCTCAAAGCACCACTTCAACAAAATTATAGTGGAAGGAGACTCTCAAGTCATCCTCAACCTCCTCCAGAAAATCTTGAATGGAGCCAACCCAAAGAATGTTTCTCCCTGCTGGCGCCTCTCTCATGGTCTAAGAACAATTGAAGCCCTCCTCAGATAGGGTCAAGCTCTCATCCCTTCTCATGTTAGAAGAAAGGCCAACCAGATTGCGGACGGTCTAGCCAATATTGGGGTAGAAACAAGTGGATTGGATATTCTTTGTCAGGCCCCCACCCATCAGAGGCACCCCATCTTTCAGAGATGCCAGAAAAAATATCTAACCATCGACAACCCCCCAAATGGGGTGCTAGTGGATCACATGTGTTGAGTGGAGAAACCAAGAGAGATCCTCTGTGGCACCGGCCATGTGACGACTGCGTGCCACTCCCTCCCACTTGCCTCATGCCTTTAAGATCAATTCACTCAAGGCAGAGCACCATTACTCTCAGTGTGCCCTGTTGTGCCTTCCCATCCTTTCGATGGACCAACACCTTCGTTCGGCCTTTACTCTATGTGTGCGGTCATTTATGGAACTTCACCAGCTCCTCAACCTATTTGAATTACTCCAATGACTCTGGATGTCTCATTCCTTCCTTTTTTTTCTTCTCAGAGCTCAGCCTCCTACCCAGCCTTTCCCTTCTCTACTACTATCCTCTCCTGGTCTGTTCCTAGCTCATTTTCTCTCTCCCAGTGTCTCGGAGATGCCCTGGCTATGAGGGAAGTCTAAACACGGGTCGACCTGGCAGTGAAACCGACCTCGCTTGGTCCTCCGTCCCCCACCTACTAACTACCTTTTATCCTCCTCCTCATCGGCCACCTCGTCCTCCTCCCTGATGTAACACCCTATTTCCCCCAACTTGTAAATATAACTGGACTGGCCAAGAACTATGGAAAACTCATAAATATGAATATGTGATGTAAATGGACCTTGAGGAAGAGGTCAATGAATGTGAATAACATTCTAAATTTATTCCAGGACTGCTGATGAGGGGATGTGCAGAAAAATAGACCACGATGGCGGTGGAAGGCACCTAAAAAGGTGGCATTAAATTCCACCGAGAATTTAATACCGTATTTGGACTCCACTGGCCCGGAGAACCAAAAGCGGCTCGCTGGCCCTGAAAATTAATTACTCGCAGACTGGTAGGCGGATGGCTTGATGAGGGATGGGATGGTGAACTGCCCATTTGTAGAGCCGTCAGGCCTTATCAACGCGAGGGAAATCACGCCACATGAAACCTCGCGAGAGGATAAGGCGTATGGCAGAGGTGATTGAGAGGGAAGACGCGAGGGGAACTCTGGCACCACGCAGAGTGAGTGATAGCAGAGAGGAAGGATTGAAACCTTCGCTCCTGGTCACTGGCAGACAGAGAGATGCAGTCTCAAAGCATCATGGTCTCAGCTCGTGGGTGGATAGTGGTAAATCCGCTGGGAGTCACTACGCCTACGGTTGGGTGGAAACGAGCACCCCTCTTAGCAGTTGCACCCATTTCTGAAGTCATTTCTGATAAGTGTTTTGTTCATATTTCATATTGAAATTTATATGATGACATATATGCTCATAAACTGCGAATGATATCATTATAAGAATGTCTGTATGGTGCTATGATCAGTAATAGTAGTTGTATACTTGTATGAGAAGACTACGTATGTCTTATGTCCTCAAGAATCGTTATTTATATGCATATTGATCTAGTTTAGACTTCACATCTCGTTCGCAGGAGAATGATACCCTTACCTGCCTCAGACGATGCCCTGGGTAAACCTCCCCGTAGAGAGACCCTCCTTGAAAAGTCCAGGAAGAACTGTGGAGGAGAAGATGAAGGCGTAAGACCTTAGTAAACCTGCACAAGGAGGAACGATCCTCTTGAAAACTCGGGATGACAGCATAAGGACGAAGTATCGAATCTATGGACGAGATCCCGTCGGGAGATCTGTGGTCACTCAACACCGTCAGATTGGAGGAAAAAGCTGGGAAGTTAATTACCTTATCCCTAATAGGTGATGATCGATGGACGAGATTCCATTGGGAAATCTATGGTCACACCCGACCATTAGATCGGTAGGAAAGGTAGGGATGTTAATGGCCTTACCCCTTTGTCTTATGTGTCTTCATGGGCAATGAAGAATTTCGGATCGTAGACCTCCAAGGTCCATGAGAACATCTGGACCGTTGGTTTTCCACGTCCAAAGAGTAGTAGAAAAGGGAGCGGCATCGGGACCGATCTGAACCGTCAGATCTTAGCTAGGAAACCCGAAAGTTGTTGGATCTATAGGAATATAGACGAGGGTTAAGCCTCGTGAATAGGGGCAAAAAGGATCTGAGCCGTCCATAGTTGAGGACGCGTGTCAAGAGATCCAAAGAAGTCGAGCATCGGAGAATCGAGGTTTGTGAGAGAAAAGAAATCTTGGCGCTTGGAATCGCGATCCGCGATATCCCGATGAGATTTGAGCCATCCATAGTTGAGGACGCATGTCAGGAGATCCCGAAAGTTGGGGATCGGGGAATCGGAGTATCCGAGCACAAAGAAATCTTGTCATACAGAATCGAGATCTGCAATTTACTGACAAGATCAGAACCGTCCATTAGGTGGAACACGTGTCAACAGATCTCGGAGAATCGGAGTTTTCAAAGGTGTGAAACCCTTGCAGTTGGGAATCACGATACGCGAAATCCTGACAAGGATCTGGACCGTCCGTTGGCAGAGGACACGTGGCGGAGATCAAGCGCCATCGACATTTGTTTCATCGGGATATCGGGAATCCTGTGGATGTAGTAATTACCCCTTATGAAATCATGAAACACGAAACCCCGATGGGGTACGGTTGTGGACACGGGGTAACGGTCACGTGGACCAGGGCTGAGCCAGGAGGGCTAGCTGAAGCAGAGGCGCGTCGTGAATCAGATAATCATGAATCCCGTGGGCATATGCACATCGACATCGGAAATCCCAAAATCCCGACGTAGAGGTTTGACTACGGTCCCGGGGTAGTGGTCACGAGGACCACAGGCTTAGCCTAGAGGGCTAATGCGCTAGGGGCACATCGGGGATCGGAATATCGCGGATCCAAAGGGCATGTGCGTTTAGACATCAAGAAGTCTGAAACCCCGATGGATGGAGGAGATTCTTTTAGAGGATCTCCGGGTCCGTAATGACCGTTAGATGTGGGAAGAAGACGTTAACTTAAACCAGGACGTGGTTATGCTTTAGGATAAGTGGTGAGCAGATCTGGACGGCCCGAATCCACCCATCCAGATCTACGGCCGAGGATGCATTCTGTAGCCCCCTTGCCATTCTACCTTTAATGGGGGG